>WSFP011497539.1:0-14177 GCA_009831015.1 Picea engelmannii
CAAAAGATCTGTGCAACTTGCTAGATCCTTCTTCCTTGCATTACAACACAAAGCCTTCTACAGTCTCTCACAGGGACTTGCACTTAGCTCTGCAAGTCTTACACAACATGCACAAAGCCTTGATCACCCAGATCCAACTCTTGGCACTTAGCCTACATCACATAGATATATTATCCACTACTTATATATATGGCATATACATCTATATATACATAAAAAATAGGCATAATCATGGGTAAACCCATGGGTTGACATCCCATTCTTGTTACATATTCCCAAAAACACAAAAAGGGGCCCAAAAGGGGGCTGAGATCCCGTGATATCCGCTTCGTTTTTTGCTCCTCCTTTGACAGGATATTGAAGTCCCAAAATAGGTCAACATGACCAAGAAACTCCAAAACTTGGTCAAGGGCCAACAATGAGATACTACCTGGCAACACTGTTTAGGTGGGATAGTAGTTGGAACTACCTCTGGTATCCTGTAGAGATGACACCTAAGAGTAACAATGATACTATGGGGTTGAGACTCATAAATAACATGGCACTTCCACATATATGGCTAGCCTAAGAGAACATCATAGAAATCCAATGAGGTAACATCACATAATAACTCATCTTTGAAGGGTTGGATGCCATATGACAATCGACACTGTTGACTGACACAAATATATCATCCATGGAAAAGCCACCCAATGTTGTATGGATGCAAGTGTGGTGTTTTCAACAATCCCAACTATTTGATGACCTCTGTTGAGATGAGGTTCTTTTGGATTTCTCTATCAATAATAAAATGCGTCGGGGTCCCCTTCACCCATATATGTGAATGAAAAAGGCACTCCCCCTCTTTAGAATCTGATGGTTCTTCTGGTTGAATTATTGCATTCGGGACAATAGAAATGGGGTCTGCGTCGATGATTTGTCTTCTACCAGTATTTTCTGAATCGGATTCTGAATTAGGGTTCAACTCCTTGTGTTTGATCTCAGCCACCAATGACTGTTTTGAGCGACATTCATCGGTGTTGTGCCAGGGAATTTTATGGAAATCACACCATTTTCTAGTGTCCTTCTTCATCTTTTTGTTACCCTTATTTTGTGTGTGGCTTGTAATGGTTTTTTGAAGGTTGGTTATTAGGGTCATCTTTACCATACTTTGGTTGTTGCGGATTTGTAGACCGAAACTCTTGCTTGTTCTGGTGATTAAATTTCTGCTCGATTTTAACAACATATCGATAAGAAACACCCAGTGATGACATGAAAAGAAAATCCATTTCAATTTGGATTTATCTATGTAGAGCCCCATGATATTTTAGAACTAGATGGCACTCAGAGTATTTGATACCAATATTGGTGCACAAGGTATGGAAGGTATTGGTGAACTCTGACACTGCTTAGCCCCTCTCTTGCTATATTGTGGTCCATCTCATGTACTAGTCGTCATAGTTGCCAAGAAGGTAATATTGTTCCTTGACCGCATCCAAAAAAAATACTAAGTGGGATTGGCCCCATATATTCCAGACTCCTCCATGGAACTTTTCTCCCAATAATTTTTTGATGCAGGAGCATTGCTAGCAGCAAGCAAGCGCGGGGGTGAAAGATAGCTGGGATGAGTGCCATCACATTTCAGCACGTTGCAAAAGTGTTTTGGAATGTTTTTGAAATATTAATGTAATAAGGCATACCTTGCATCTATATTTTGGAGGATGTAAACAGATCATGAGCGATTTGCTCTCATATGTAGTAGGTGGAGTCATTTATGCATAGTTAATGTAAGTAGGTAGATTTAAATTCCAAATTAGACAGTTTAGAGCGTAGGAGGGAAAACCGACTATAGACACCCTCACCTTTGTATCATTGGAACATTAACAATCAGAGATCATTGAGCATAAAGAAGAAGAGAGTTGTAGCAAAGAGTTGAGAAGAAGAACACATGTACATGAGATTTGAATTAATATATGAAGCTTTAATTCAGATTATGGTGTTATGATGTTTTCTGTGTATACATGCTGAATGGTATGCTTATGGTTGTTTATTCTCTCTATTATGCATTTGCTTTAATATTGTGTGACTGTATAATTTTATGTTAAATGTTTGAAGTCTGAGAGAGAGAGAGAAAATGAGTTTCAATTGTTTCTCTTCCTGAGTGAGAAGTTCCTTCAAGGAGTGCAGTGAAATTACTGCAAGAAGTGCGTTGATGGAGATTAAGAGTTTATCTCTAAACGCTCAGGAGGGATACCATTGTTCTCATTCTCGTAGAAGTGCAGGTGAGACACAGGAGCCGTGCAAGGTGTGCGCAGGCCAGTTGAAAGTTGAGAACTTATCAACCAAGGGGTGAATTGGAAGACTGTTGTTGTAGAAAAGTGCACATAGTCGAGATAATCAAATACTTAGAAGTATTTGAGGGAATGTCGCAAGAAGTGCACACATGAGTCTTATTGAAGACTCGAGGTTGCAAGGAAAGCTCAAGAGGGTTAGTGCCTTGAGATAAACAAGGGGGAGATGAAGCAAAGCCGTTTTGCAGAAGTTAAATCCCAGAGGAAGAACCTTGGCTTATTTTGCAGGAGTTATCAAGGAGCAACGAGCGGTTGAAATTCTCTGTGGGGAATTCCCGAAATCACGAGGATTGTAGGATCCAAGGAAATTTCAGGGTGGTTAGAGGCAGGCGATCTTACCGCTATAGGATCTAGAATCAACGTGGACCATTGATTGTGCTTTGCACAAGCCATCAGATCATTTCAGCATTTTGAGGATCCTAGCGACAAGGAGTCGAGTGAAGTGGAACGAAAACCTTGAAGTCGCAAGTTGCGATAGGACCTGGATTAAAGTTTCAATATTTCAGCACTTCGGGTGTCAGGAAATGGAGAAGGCAGTGCTTTGGGAGCGAAATTCCCGAAAACCCAAAAGAGTGACAGGTGGCAGGAGTCTACGTCAAAGGTAGAAAACCACAAGGATGACAGGTGGCGTGTCTTCGTCAATTGGCGGGAGTCAAATTTTGTTGACTGTTTCTAGGTTCGAAAGTTGAAGGACGCAGAGCCTTGCATTTTGATTCGTGAAATTGCGAAGTCTGAAATCTCGATGAAGTGAGAAGCCCATTGAAAAGTCAACCTTTGCCGAGTGCATCGGAGTTTGGCAATTCAGATTTCGACATTTGTAGAGATAAGAACCCTCGGCAACAGGAATCACAGAATCGCAAAACCCGAAGTCCTGAACTTGCGAAGGGCGCAATCCTATTTCGGCTAAGGAGGTTTGGGTTGATGCTTTGTGTTTGATCACGCGGGCACACCCATAAGGACCTATGGATACACTGTTGAGTGTGAAGGGTATTTCCTGAGGGGAAACCAAAGAGTCAATTAGACTCAAAGGGAAGATTAGAATGATCCTGCGTGGACCTTGGACCAGAGGGTTTGGGGGTTTACGTTAGTTGTGATATCAGAGCATAGAAAAAGTTCTTTGTTTTTTGTAGCAAAGGAAGGAATAATATTTCTCAACCATGTCGTCGAGAAGAAGAGATAGACCAATGCCTGATCCAGCGGTGGAAAGGGAAATGCGTGAACTACGTGTCAAGCTTGATGCCATGGAGACAACATAGAGGTGCACAGTCAACACTAGAGATGTCAGTGAGGTTGACAATGAAAATGAAGCTGGACATGGAAAAGAAGTCATAATCGAAGATGTTGTAGACGAATGCCTATTCATGGCTGTCGCAAGGATAGGTGCCAGGGAAAAAATGGAGATTGCCATGTATGAGGGAAACCTGGATGTTGAAGAGCTTCTAGATTGGATTAGAGCTCTAGATAAATATTTTGACTATGAGGATGTCGAGGAAGACAAGAAAGTCAAACATGTTGTCACAAGACTTAAAGGGCATGCAACATTATGGTGGGATGAACTGCAGGTTGACAGAAGCTGCAAAGGCAAGCAGAAAATTAAGAGTTGGGATAGAATGATTGCAAAGATGAAAGAAAAATTCATACCCAAGGATTATCAAATTACTTTGTTTCGGAGAATGCATAACTTGAGACAAAAGCTGATGTCAGTGAAAGAATACAATGAATAATTCTACAAACTAAACATCAGGACAGGTCATCGGGAAAGTGATGATGAAAAGGTTTCCAGATACATGAATGGTCTGAGATATGACATCCAAGATTAGATGAGCATGATGATCATTCAGACTGTAGAATATTCTTATCAAATGGATCTGAAAGTTGAAGAAAAACTGAGCCGAAAGTAAGGTCAAAGAGGTCGAGGAAGAAGTCATACCAGAGGCAAAACAATTACCCAAGACAGAACTCAGAGACCTCAATAGGAGGGAAAGAAAACTCAAACTCAACATGAGAGAGGAGGAAGCTCATAGAGAGGACAATATGTTGATAAGAATGCTTTTCCTCATACCAGAGGAAGAGGAAGAGGCAGAGGTGGAGAAATAAAATGCTTTACCTGTGGAAAAAATGGACATAAATCCTATGAATTCCCAGATAAAAAGAAAGAAGGAGGTGAAACTCACATTGTTGAAGCACAGAGATGGAATGTTGAGGTAGAAGATGTCGAGGGCGGAAGATCACTGATGATGAGAAAAGTTCTCTTAACGCTAGAGAAAGAGGCAGAGAACCCAGTCCAAAGGAACAGACTTTTTCGGACTGCTTGCAAGACCAAAGACAGGGTATGCAAAGTCATCGTGGACAGTGGTAGCATAGACAATCTCATTTCTACAAAGATGGTAGAAAAGTTGGAGCTAGAGACTATCGTACATCCAATCCCATACAGAGTTTCATGGCTACAAAAAGGACATCAGGTAAATGTCACTAAGCAATGTTTAGTTGAATTTAAAATAGGAGGATATAAAGATGAAATACTATGTGATGTCTTTTCCATGGATGCTTGTCATATATTGCTGGGTAGACCATGGAAATATGACAAAAATGTGATTCATGATGGGAGAACGAACACATACACCCTGGAGAAGAATGGGAGAACTCACATGTTGTTGTTGATTAAGGATAAAGAAGTGAAACCAGAGGTAAGCAACACTGTACTTCTCATGAGTGGGAAGGAACTCCTTAAGGAGGTTAAGAAGAAGGAAGATACACAATTCATTATGGTCAGGAAGCCTAGAGTTGTTTTAACTAGTACAAGAGTGGATGATTTACTAGAGGAAATATAGGAGTTGTTGGAAGAGTTCACTGATATAGTAGTGGACGAACTACCTCGTTCATTGCCACCTATTAGAAGTATAAGCCATCATATTGATCTTATACCTGGAGCTAGTTTACCAAACAAAGCAGCGTATAGATTGATGCCACAGGAGAATGAAGAGGTCAAGAGACAGGTCCAAGATTTAATGGACAAAGGGTTTATTAGAGAGAGCTTGAGTCCATGCGTTGTTCCAACAGTGCTCAGCCCAAAGAAAGATGGAGGCTGGAGGATGTGCACAGACTCGAGGGTGATCAATAAGATTACCATCATGTATAGATTTCCATTGCCAAGGATGGATGACTTGATGGATTGCTTGAGTGGAGCAAGATTCTTTTCAAATATTGATTTGAAAAGAGGATATCATCAAATCTGAATGAGAGAAGGTGATGAATGGAAGATGACATTCAAGACAAATGAAGGGCTGTATGAATGGCTTGTTATGCTATTTGTCTTAACAAATGCACCTAGTAATTTCATGAGATTGATGAATGAAGTCCTGAAGGATTTCATAGGAAAATTTGTCATTGTATATCTTGATGATATATTGATTTTCAGCAAGACAGAAGCTGAACACTTGAAGCATTTGGATCCAGTGATGAGGAGATTGCAGCAAGAAAAGTTGCTGATAAATATGAAGAAATCAACATTTATGAGGACATAACTCATTTATTTGGGTTTTGTTATCTCTGCAAATGAGCTGAAAATGGATCCATAGAAGGTGGATGCCATTAAGAATTGGCCATCGTCGAAGAGTATATTTGAAGTTAGAAGTTTCCATGGATTGGCTAGTTTCTACAGGAAATTTATCAGAAATTTCAGTGGAATTAGCGCATCGATGATGGACACAATTAAGTACTCCACATATGAAAAAGAATTTTATGTTTTCATACAAGTGCTGAAGAAGTGGAGACATTATTTGGTTCCTAAAGAGTTTGTTTTGTACAACGATAATCACGCTTTACAATTCGTGACTCAACAGGAGAAGCTGAACCAAAAGCATGCAAAATGGGTTGAATATATGCAAAATTTTACTTTTGTAATTAAACATATTTTTGGAACTGCTAACAAAGTTGTTGATGCTTTGAGCAGGAAATGTTTGTTGATGCAGGAATTCAAAGTCAAAACTTTGGGTTTTGATAATCTCAAAGAAATGTATAGAGACAATCCAGATTTTAAAGAGGTGTATGAGGCATCTGAGAATCCAATTCTCAGGGACAGAAGTCAATGGACTGAATATATGATCCAGGATGGATTATTTTTCAGAGGCAATCAATTATGTATTCCAAAATGCTCCATGAGGGAGAATTTGCTGAAAGAAAAACACAGTGGAGGATTGGCCGGACATTTCAGTCATGATAAGACGTTCTCAAAGTTGAATGGCTCATATTTTTGGCCAGGGATGAGGAAAGATGTAAAATGATTTGTGGACATATGTAGAATTTGCCAGCACACAAAGGGAAAAAGGAAAAACACAGGGTTATACCAACCATTACCCATACCTGAGAGGCCGTGGGATGCAGTGAGCATGGCTTTTGTATTAGGGCTACCAAGGACGCAAAGAGGTTGCGATTCAATATTTGTGGTAGTCGATAGATTTTCAAAGATGGCACATTTTATACCATGCCAGAAAACCAGTGACGCAACTCACATTGTGAACCTTTTTTTCAAAGAAGTTGTCAGATTTCACGGATTGCCAAGAAGTATTGTTTCAGATCGAGACACCAAGTTCGTGGGACATTTCTGGAGGAATTTATGGAAGAAGCTCGAAACAAGTTTGTCATTTATCTCAACTTATCATCCTCAGATGGATGGGCAGACAAAAGTTATAAACAAAAGCTTGGGAGATTTTCTAAGGATCCTAGTGACTGGACACCATAGTAAGTGGGATCACATTCTGCCACAGGCGGAATTTTCTTACAATGATTCAATTAACAGAAGCACAGGGCAGAGTCCATTTCAGATTGTTTATGGAATGCAACCTAGGGGAATGTCTGAATTGAAATATTCAGAACATATTGAATTCATAAGTGCTAGTGCAGAGGATTTTGCAGAAGCAATGAAGGAACTTCACAGCCAAGTGAGGGAACATTTGCAAACTTTGAGTCAAGAGTATAAACGTAGAGCAAATCAACACATGCAAGAACTTTAGTTTGAAGTTGGTGATCTGATTCTTGCACATCTAAGGAAGGAGAGGTTCCGAAGGGGAGCATATAACAAACTGAAAATGAAAAAGATTGGACCATGCAAGGTCTTGAAGAAATTTGGGGCAAACACATATGAGATTGAATTACCTGATGGGATCGAAATTTCACCGATATTCAACATCTCATATTTGTACCCTTACAGAGCTAGAAAAGCAGGAGCAGAGAATGGGCAGACAGAGGTTCAGTGGAATAAAAAAATGCCTGTAGCTGAAAAGCCACAGATGGAAAGTATACTTGACAAGAGGGTTAGCGAGAAGACCAGGAGGAAAGAGTATTTTGAATACTTGGTCAAATGGAAGGGACATCCAGTTGAAGATGCTAGCTGGGAAAGTGAAGTAGAAATTCATAAGCATGGATAGACTGTGCAAGATCTCATGAACAGGAGTCCATGAAAATTTTCAAGTGAGGGAGTATGATGCAGGAGCATCGCCAACAACAAGCGAGCGTGGGGGCGGAAGACAACTGGGATGAGCGCCAACACATTTCAGCACGTTGCAAAAGTGTTTTGGAATGTTTTTGAAATATTAATGGAATAAGGCATACTTTGAATCTATATTTTGGAGGATGTAAAAAGATCATGAGCTATTTTCTCTCATCTGTAGTAGGTAGAGGCATTTATGCATAGTTAATGTAAGTAGGTAGATTTAAATTCCAGATTAGACAGTTTAGAGTGTAGGAGGGAAAACCAACTATAGACACCCTCACCTTTGTATCATTGGAACATTAACAATCAGAGATCATTGAGCATAGAGAAGAAGAGAGTTGTAGCAGAGATTTGAGAATAAGAACTCATATACAAGAGCTTTGAATTAATATATGAAGCTTTAATTCAGATTATGGTGTTATGATGTTTTCTGTGTATACATATTGAATGGTATGCTTATGGTTGTTTATTCTCTCTGTTATGCATTTGCTTTAATATTGTGTGAATGTATGATTTCATGTTAAATGTTTGAATTCTGAGAGAGAGAGAGAATGAGTTTCAATTGTTTCTTTTCCTGAGTGAGAAGTTCCTGCAAGGAGTGCAGTGAAATCGTCCACAAGAAGTGCATTGACCGAGATTCAAAGTTTATCTCTGAAAGCTCAGGAGGGATACCATTGTTCTCATTCCTGCAAAAGTGTAGGTGAGACATAGGAGCCGTGCAAGGTGTGCATAGGCCGGTTGAAAGTTGAGAACTTATCAACCAAGGGGTGAATTGGAAGACTGCTGTTGCAGAAAAGCGCACAAAGTTGAGAGAATCAAATACTTAGAAGTATTTGAGGGACTGCCGCAAGAAGTGCACGCAAGAGTCTTATTGAAGACTTGAGGTTGCAAGGAAATATCAGGAGGGTTAGTGCCTTGAGATAAACAAGGGGGAGATGAAGCAAATCCATTTTGCAGAAGTTAAATCCCAGAGGAAGAACCTTGGTTTATTTCGCAGGAGTTATCGAGGAGCAATGAGCGGTTGAAATTCTTTGTGGGGAATTCCCGAAATCACGAGGACCATAGGATCCAAGGAAATTTCAGGGTGGTTAGAGGCAGGCAAGCTTACCTCTCTAGGATCTAGAATCAACATGGACCATTGATTGTGCTTTTCAAAAGCCGTCAAATCATTTTGGCATTTCGGGGATCCTAGCGACAAGGAGTCGAGTGCAGTGGAACGAAAATCCCAAAGTCACGAGTTGCGATAGGACCTGGATTAAAGTTTCGGGATTTTGGCACTTCAGGTGTCGGGAAACAGAGAAGGCAGCGCTTTAGGAGAGAAAGTCCTGAAAACCCGAAAGAGTGACAGGTGGTAGGAGTCTATGTCAAAGGTAGAAAACCACAAGGACGACAGGTGGCGTGTCTTTGTCAATTGGCGTAGTCAAATTTTGTTGACCGTTTCAGGGTTTGGATGTTGAAGGACGGAGAGCCTTGCATTTGGATTCGTGAAATCATGAAGTCTGAAATCCCGATGAAGTGAGAAGCCCGTTGAAAAGTCAACCTTTGCTGAGTGCAACGGAGTTCGATAATTCGGGTTTTGGCAGTTGTAGAGATAAGAACCCTCGACAACAGGAATCACGAAATTGTGAAACCCAAAGTCCCGAACTTGCGAAGGGCACGATCCTATTTTGGTTAAGGAGGTTTGGGTTGATGCTTCGTGTTTGATCACGTGGGCACACCCATAAGGACCTGTAGATACACTGTTGAGTGTGAAGGGTATTTCCCAAGGGGAAACCAAAGAGTCAATTAGACTCAAAGGGCAGATTAGAATGATCCTACGTGGACCTTGGACTGGAGGGTTTGGGGGTTTGGATCAGTTTCCCACCAATTTTTGACATGGGGGAGATCCTTAAGGAGTGCGAAGGTGATCTTTTCCTCCATCGTTTTTATTTTATTCCACTATGGAGGGTTTCTTGGGAATGCGAGAGATATTTTCCTTAAGATATAAAACCTCGAGACCTAACTTGCTATACTCGGACCTCATCTGGGACATGCACTGAAAAACAATCGAGAGTAGCCTGCTCTTATACCACTGATCTAGATTATTTTCAGCATGAAATGAGAGTGAATATATAACACATAAATATACAGAGATATTGCAAGAGATCCAATAATATAATAGATATATATCATATATATAACAAGAGGCACAAATATATAGTAATACACAATTTCTATTAATGAGAAAACTGTACAAAACTATAGAAATACATAGTGAAAGACTCGCTAGAATGGTGGAAACTCATCTCTGAGAAGAGATGTGATAGCTACTCACATTCACAAGAAGATGATTAAAATGAGGCTCTAAAGTCCTTTTTAACACAAAGAAAATCCAAAACCCTAACTCCGGAAGATGAAAATCCAACAATTTTGTGGACCCCGTTTTGGTTAGTTTGGTGTATCAACTTCCTGAGGGCGTGACTTTGGCATACAATCTTTGTTTGGGTCGCACGATAGATCGTTGGAAATGTATCGTCGAGGAGATTAATTTTGGGGGCTCAATCAAAGCCTTTGGCTAAATATTAGGTGATTTATTGCTAAATTTTTTCATTTAGGCCCTCAAAATGGCCCCGATAGTTTAGGAAGAGAAAAACTGCTAAAAATAGTAAATTGCCAGAAGATTGTTTTAAGCCAGTTGGAATAGGTGGGTGGACACTGATATCTACCTATATCAAATAGTTCCCACCTTAACTCTACCCTAGTCACATTATGCTTCCCCAAGTTGAAGACAATGTGTGGGACTTCTACATAAGCATGGAAAACATTGCCCACACATGCTCTATCTTGGTTAGCATTTTTTCATTTGTTATTTTCTTATGGGTCCCATCGATTTCCTATGAGAGAGATTTCATTGTCCTCGGGATACTTGAGCAATCATATAGAAAGTTCACCATTGGATTTTAACTTTTTCTAGCTACAAGCCTTTGGGCCTTCAACTCCTTCTTCCCATGAAATGAGGGACAATCCTTTCTTGGGTCAGTACACCTGAAAATCCCAAAAGGTAAGGATATGAGGGGATGAAGTGTGGGAAGTGACAAGTATGATTGGGAATGGAACAATGAATTGTCAAGAGTACTTCTCAATAGCAAACCTATCCTTAAGGGTAACCCACTTACTAGGGTGCAATTTCAACCACCAAAGTGAAACTGGGCAAAGAGAATAATTTCCAAGTAGACGTTACATAATCAAAAGCAATTTAAAATGTAAGAAAATTGAATGCCTCAAATATTTAAATGGAATTCACCATAATACCTGGCATATACCTCATGGAGAAATATAAATGTCTTCTGGAAGCCAACTAATGTGGTGGATACCCTCGTGATGAACCTGGAGTTGTGGTGGCGAGGTGGGTCTCTATCTGTGCTAGTGGACACTACTAGTCGAGTTGTATCTTGGTACTCCATGTCTACAACTCAAGGGCCTCAAGAAATCATATCCTTAGTTATCCCTAAGAATTGGGGATAACATACCCTACATCAATTATAGTGAAGAGAACCTTGTAATAATGTGGGATAAGAGAAAGGGAAAGCCCAAGCATGACAAGAAGGATGGAATTTTTTGGATTGGCCCTTACATCGTCAAGAAGAAGTTCGAGAAAGAGAAGTACTACTTTTCAATCATGGATGGGAGTATTCCATTACCAATTGATGGGTCCCTTCTCTAATCCTATGTTCAAGGAACATGACTTCTTTAGGCCCCAGGTAAGTAGATAGTTCATCTTTCTTTCTTGCATTTGCATCTTTATTGCTCATGATGATTTAATTGCATTTCATTTTTCTCTAATTGCATTATTGATTTAAATCATTTGATTTCATCACATTATAAGAAAAACATGAAAATTTTCCTTTTCTATATTATTTGTCAATTTTGAAGTTTTGGATTTTGATTATATGAACGAAGGGTGAGTGAGCCACCCTAGATTTTACAATGCTCTATTTCAGTGTGTGTAGGCACAGGTCTAACCAGGAGATGTTGAGTTTCTCATGCACTTTATGGTGACTACAAATCATCAAGTAGGAGCCAAATTTTATCCCCCATTTCTAGGGATAACTAAAGAGATGATGTCTACAGGCCCTTAGGTTGCAGACATGGGGTGCCGAGATATGGATTTACTAGTAGTGTCCACATACATAGTGACACAACATCCCTACATCAACAAGGATTTTTTGACCTCCCGGCCTTTGGATCTTCCTTTTCCCGAGCCGAAATAGCTCTTTAGTTCCCACTGGAACCTTTAACACATATAAAACCACAGGTCCTATTTAGAAATTATGCCTGCGTGAACAAGCACTAGGTGCAAACTTCCACTCCACGTGACCGTCGAAACGACCACAGGATTAACTTGAAAAGGCGTGTCAGGTTTCTCGATGTCGGGACTTCTGTTGCAAATCACCCCAGTTCTCTAGTTATCGAAACCTCGAAATGGGCTAATGGTCCCTAGCTCCTCCCTTAACTGCTTTGTTGATGTGACCTCCAGCTGTGACCCAGGGCCCAACCTCTGAGCGCGTCAGGATTTTGCGTATCATGGATTTGCAATGTATCTTTCCTCCCTTCGCCCGATATCCGAAATCATGATATTTCTTCGCCATAGATCAACAGTCCAGATTCTTCCGCGATCTAACGATCTAGATCGCATCGGAATTTCATGTATCATGACTTCCGGGTAGTTGTTTCCTCCACACTCTTGTGTCTTGAAATGCCAAAAGTCCAGAACACCCAAATCAACGGCTTACTCTCCTCTGGATCTAATGACCACTATCAAGTCGCGAACTAAGATTTCATGAGTTCTTATAATTCTTCCCTTTGACTTCTCTGAGTCGCGATTCAGCGAAATGTCGATCTCTCACCACGTGTCCCTTCTTGATGGACTGCTAGGACTATTGCGGCTCCTAGCTCCTCAGATATTAACCTCCTACCTGCTCGCTAATCCTCCAAGGTTTGAAACCTCAAACTCCTAAATTTGTTGCAACTTGTCCTCCGATGATGGACGGTCTCGATGATTTTAGAACTTGGGACTTCGCAAAGTCCACTCTCCTGTATGCCTTCAAATGGTTAAGGTGCATGCACCTTACCTCTAGATCAAGGAATGTTAATCCACACACTCAGATCCAATGATTCAGATATGTTTCCTCTTGCACGCTCTCCTATGTGCATGGACATGAGATTCAACGATCCATATTTCCTCCTTTGTAGCTTGACAAATGGTTGTTGTCACTCCTCCTCCTGAGCTTGCAATTTATTTCGACTTTGGAAGAACTCAAATGTTTTCAAATACCTCGACCTTTGATTCCTCCATGAGCCCGACTACTTGAGCCTCATCTGCGTTCTGAAGACGCTATCTCTCTTGAGCTTTGGGAATTGGAATAAGTCCACTCTTTCACAGTCCTTGTGCTATCTCTTATGCGCTTTGCTTGCTCTAAAACCTCGAAGGGTTTCTTGACCTTTGCAATTCTTTGCAGGATCCTTGCACATTGTTGTGCTATCCTTCCTGAGATTTTCTACAGCTTGAACCTCGAAGTGTCTCACCTATTGTTCCTTTCTGTTGGAACTTTGTGCACAAAGGCATTATTCCTTTTGAGATTTGGGCTTGCTCGAATCTCAAAGGGAATCGACCCTTGTCTTTCCCTTCAAAGGGAAATTTGATTCCCTCCTGGAAATATCTTTCTCAAGCATGCCTTGTCGAGCCTACAGAGTATTCAACAACTATGTAAGTGTCTTCCTCTGACACTTACCTTATCTCTGAAATAAAAATAGAGTTCTTCTTGTGCACCCTTTGCACTCGCCTGATGCCCTCCTGGCAGAGCTTCATAGAATCCTTAGTAATTCTATTTTCTCTTCTCATGGAACTCGAAATAGAGTTCCTTCGTACACTCCTTGCACATGCTCGATGTCACCTGGTAGAGCTCTACAAAATCCTCAGTGATTTTGTCTCTCTGTGCCTTCTTCTGCATAGTCTTCACCTCCAGAGTATTCAGTAACCCCGAGGCTTCTTCCCGAGTCTATGACTCCTCTGGTGCACCCTTCTGGCATGTTCTTGCCTGAATTCCATAGAACTCAAATGTGGACTCTTGCAGAGTCTTACATCCTTAGCACTTTGTCATGCAACCCCTTGCATTAAGCCATAAAGAATCTAGACTGAAATAAAAGAAACTCACAGAAATATAGAGAATTATATCTATCACCTGCAGATGGAGTCTAGCATACATCTACAACATGCATATAAAAACATAAAGGAAATTCATTCATGTACACACTTGGAAACACACAAAGAATGTCATGCAGGAAAAACTGCTCTTTGTATTAATCTCAGAATTCCT
>WSFP011497542.1:0-14177 GCA_009831015.1 Picea engelmannii
TCAACTTGCCACATACTACTGCCAATTTGACTCTGTAAGATATTCTTTATCATCCATGAAACTTAATTCACAAACATACAAGAATACACAGACTATAAAGGATGGATCAACACCTCTAAAACAAGTGTCTGAAGAGTTTGGTTTAGTCTTGAACCTTCTTGTCTACAATAAGACCCTGCTGTCACAAAGAGAATTAGGCTTTGAATAAACTCAAGAATGAATGAAAACTGAAACTATCTTATGAAATCAAAAGAGAGAACCTTAGTCTTTCTTTTTCCTTCTATTCTCCTCTTGTTTCTTCTTCTTCTCATTCAACTTTTGTTCTTTCCAAATAAGTTGAAGTAGTTCAATTACTTTCTTTAGTTAAGTTAGTTTGACTTAACTAATTAGTTTAGGAGAAATAAATAAAAATAATAATAGTTAAGGGTCTTTAATTAATAATAACTAGGTATGTGGGACCCCTTGTGATTCCCATCTTTTCTTATTTTCAAATCATAAAATATAACACAAATGGATAATCATTTTAACACATGCCACCCTTGTAGCTCCCTTAAATATCTTTCAAATTAGAAATTTGAATATCAGAAATAATTTAAATCATATCCAAAAATATATAAATATCCACATAATCCACATTATCCAAAACAAAGTTTGCTGTCCAAAATTTCTGCAGACCATTAATACTATCTTTATCAACTCAAATCATAAAAACACATAAAATAAAAACCATACTTTCCACTATGAGAGACAATTTTTCTTTTATCACTGTTGTTCCCCTTTGATTTCCCGGAAGTAGCCCGTGGTTGATTAGATACTTGAGGCTGTATCTCACTGATAACATGGGAACAATCGTCTTTCAAGTGCATGCAGGAAGACACAGATTTTGAGGAATGATTTGATGGAGAAGAAGGGGAGGCAACTGCTTTGCCTTTATCTTGGACATGGTGAACATTAGTTTTTAATATTTTACTAGCATGTG
This sequence comes from Picea engelmannii, assembly GCA_009831015.1. Classification (NCBI taxonomy): domain Eukaryota; kingdom Viridiplantae; phylum Streptophyta; class Pinopsida; order Pinales; family Pinaceae; genus Picea; species Picea engelmannii. Next base: position 980 of record WSFP011497542.1, read on the forward strand.
AGGATTGAACATGTGAATCACTATGAGCAATATGGACATTAGGATTGATAGGTGGTGGAAGAGGTAATGACATATTGGGCTAGCCACGATGGTGAGAGACAACTAGGTTGAAAATCTCTTGGCATCCATCATTTGTAGGGACTTCTGGTTGCAAGGACACATGAGGAGGAACGAGAATTCCATGGATGTTCTGAGGCTGGAAGGGAGATCTCTTTGGCTGAGGGTTTACTATTCCATGCCCAATCTAGTTAAAGAACCCAAATTAGAACATCTGGTTTAGTTCTTGGGGATCAACATCAAAATGAATGGAAAATCTAAGCCTTCTAGGACCTCTGTTATAATTTCCCTGGCATCTGTTATTTCTGCCATGGCTTCCCTTAGTGAAGAAACTCATCGTGTAGAATTAGTTTGTTAGTAACTAAGCCCTTAATAAACCATACATGGCATTCTTCTTGCATGGATCAACAATTGGCTCATAAATTGACATGAGATACATGCAAATCCATCCATAACAAACCATTTAATAATCGCCAAGTGAACAGTGGGTGATAGGGTTCATGGGACATATGGAGGGAGTGTAATGAGCGAAAAGTGGTATAATGATAGGGGATTAATACACGAATATTATTCAACAATTAATTAAATAATTTAACTGTGTAATAAAATACCAAAATATCAGTTGCCAACCATTGTTGTGTTATCTCTTTTGTCGCTGTTACACAGACCTTTTTAATTTATTTCACAGAACATGGATTCCAAAATGAAATTTGGATTATGAGGGGAATATAATGAGAAAAAAGTGGTAAAATGACAAGGACATAATATGGATACTGTTCATATAAAAATAAATCAAAACAAATAATCAAACATATCTCTGTTTAGAGCTCCAAGGTTCAATAGTATTCACTTTTCAACATTACAATTTAAACTGTTACTTCTTTTACAAATTGCTTGCTGGCTTCCAAACAATAATCCATATGCCCAGAAATATTCAATTACAACAACCTTCATATATTTATATAACATTCATAACAAACAACATTGTGATTGATATGATAAACCACAATAACCCTTTGAGCCACAACCATTCATAACTTCAATGCTAAATCCTTTTAAAACCAACAAGAATACACACAATGCTTACAACAATTTATATCCAATACTCATTCTCTAAAACCAATAAGAACATGCACAATATTTACCACCACTTTTCCATTATTTAAACACTTTTCAATACAACCAAACTGGGTGTTAAAACTCTTAATCAGGCCCCAATCAATTCACACACAGGTGTCTTTCAAATATAATCAACATAAGGATTGAACCGAATAAAATTCAACACTTCAAGCCCAAGATTCAGATAATCAATTAGGTACATACTTCTTATATAAATTCCCAACGAGGAACAAAACCAAATCGTGCTCAATCAACCAAGTGCGCATAATGGTCTATTTACCTTTGACTGGAGTAAAACGATATTAAAATTATATTTAGGGTTTAAAAAAACAAGTGGAGATCAAGAACAAGTGGTTCAATCAAATTATTAAGTCCTCGAAAATCGTAGACAACTCATTCCTTTCACAATTTACCACAGACATATAACATGTAACAATACTCTCGACTGTGAGGGTTACCAAAACAACAGTCGACCACTTCCAACAGGGAACACAATGAAACCAATCTCTTAAACAACACTGTAAGATGAGCATCCAAGCACAAATCTGTGCCCAACCAAAAACATGTGTAATTATTTCATTAACTTCTGGGTGATGTTAAACCCATACTGTGCAATGATTTCCATGAAAAGATGTCAGTGAGGGCAACACAATGATAGCTAACAACTCGGGGTTTTTCCAAGACAAGGAAAAAAAACACTTTAATCCTTCAACAATTCAAAATACAACCCACATGGTCGAAAACACTATCCACAGAGACGAATAATGGAGTGGGAAAATTAAACGTAGAGACTTGTTGTAACAATCCATAAATAGGATACACACACAACTCAGATCCTTGGCAAGACATGATACTCAATATCAACAGAGGTGCTAGACTCATAAACCCAAAACCTGGCTGAGGAGGCTTCATTGCCTTTTAATCCAATAAACCCATGCTAATATTACACACAACAAGGAGAGCATAACCATTTCCTTTTTTTAAAAGTGCCAACAGTCTAGACTAATCACAATAAGAAACCACATACCCAACACCAATACACAGTTAAAATATCTCATAACAACTTAAGAAAAACATAGGCCACGAGCAATCTTGAGCCAAAATTTGATTCAAAATGCAGATTAACCATCATGGATGGAAGAGTAAGAAACCCATACCTAGAAAATCCTGCATGAGGAAGAAAACTAGACTGCATACCTCCTTCATGACCGAATAATGCGGAACAACAACAACCACCAGAGCCAAAAACAAAATGCAAGAATGACTAGGGTGACATAATCAAGGGGGAGTTTGAGTGATGTGTAGTAAATGCACATCGCTTCTCCCTTCCAAAATCATTCAATTCAACGTACGAGCTAAGCCAATTCACCATAGCACTAAGCAATTAATCAACCACATATCCATTTTCATATCACATTTGCATAATGCGCCACCCCTTTGTAATGCCAAATTCTTTAAAATAACAATGTATTAGAAACACAACCCAACGTGCATCCACATATAACATTCAACAAGGCACATAACTCTAGTAGCAAGGGTTTAGTGATCCCCTCTTGTCACGATAATACATAGCATTAGAGATTATGTATAATTTTTATTCAAAAGAGCTCCATTATTTTCTTTTATCAAAACCATTTAAACCAATTAATTCCACGTTTAATGCAATGCCAAACCAAAAATTATAATAAATCTTTCACCCAGAGGGAAACATTAACATATTCTGTGATAGGTCATCAAAGCCATCCAGCGCCATGCATTAATCAACCAACCATCTCATGTCACCATAACATTTTAAGCCATGATTTGAAACAATGAATTGTAGAAGACTGTCCTGGTATCATCACATAAACAAACAAAATATAAGCGCAACATATCCACCATAGCGCCAAAAGTCTACAAGGGGGTCCCATCTACTAGTTTATTATTAATGTAATATATAATAAATCTTTGCAATCATTTGCGATTATAGTATTCATCGTTGCGTTTTTAAGCATCGACAAACTAGCGACTCCACAGGGAAATCTGTTTCCAACATATTAAGAACTCATAATGTCTAGTTTTGTATACCAGGTGAACATTAGATCAAGGAATAATACATGAGAATGATTATGCAACAGGTGAAGTGAGGCGATTTAAGGGAAAAAATGATTCAGGATTTCGGGAACAAGTCATGGAAAGTGTTACATATGAGGGGATTATTCCTATATGCATAACATTCGATTAATCACAATGAAAGCATTTATTGTTTAAAGGAGAAAAACTTCTGGTGCACTCTTTTTGAATATCAGGGTGAAGGGAAGAAAGGGAAGACAAAAAGTAGGGATGAAAATCCAATTATCTATCTAACAACAACACTGGAAGCAAAGAGCAATTTCAGTGATGTATACAAGGAGGACATCATGACAACTGTGTAATCTCATTGTTATTGATTAACAATACTTACAGAATAACATCGCTGTGGAAAAACTGATCCAAAGTTTATTTCTGAAAAGAAACATAATTTAATAAAAGAAAAACAACAGAAATGAAACAACAAAAAAATAAAAACAACAAAAGAAAATCAAAGCAGTAAACATAAACTATAATACAAAAGTAATTTCCATACAACGTTTTGAATTTCAAACTGGTTCCACATAGTGTTTCAAGTGGGAACCGTTAGTGCTATAAGAAAAAAATCGCTCTTCCAAGTCCTTTAGAATATAAGAATTTTTGCCCAGGACAAAAGTGATTTTAAAGGTACTCAACCATAATTTTTGAAACGTAGAATGCCTTCCTCTATCAACATGAGTTGAATCCCAAAGAAAGACTTTCTCAGTTACCTTAAATCTGACAACGTTTACAATTTTAATGAAATATTTATTTACAGTTTGCTGTCTTCTCTTTATGTTCTCCAAGGAAAATATCCTTTGTTCCTCTAAAGACAACAATGCATTTATCCGTTGAGAGATATTAGAAGAATTCAATTCTTCAATCTGTAGCATCAACCGTAGAGAAGAAAGTTCCATATCGATAAGAAAAATAACTTATTGACCATAAACAAGATGAAAGGGAGTGAAACCTATTGTTACCTTGGTAGTAGTGTGATCTTACCAAAGGGCGTAAGTGAGGAGGGTGTGCCATTGACAAGGCTTATATTCAATGAGCCTCTTGATAATTCTAGCCAAATTTTTGTTAGTAGACTCGACTTTCCCATTTCCTTGAGGGTAATAAGATGATGAGGTGAAATGTTTATCTCCGAGCTTAGCTAGAAATTGAGTTATCTAAGCAGAAATAAAAGCAGGGCCGTTATCTATAATAATTTCTAAATGAATGCCAAATCTAGAGAAAATATTAGTTTCAAGGAAAGAAATAACCCGCTCATCCTGCGAATGTTTAAGTTGAACAACTTCAGCCCATTTCGTAAAATAATATGTGGCTGTCAAGATAAAAACTTGCCTCGCTGAATATGGAGGATTAATAAGACTGATAAAGTCCATACCCCATTTTGAAAAAGGAAAATCAGGTAGGATAGGTTGCGGAGGCATGGTGGAAAGTTCCCAACAAATTTTTGGCACTTGTCACAAGATCTTTAAAAGTTATAAGAATCTCGAAAAATTGAAGGCCAATAATAACCTTTTCTGATGATTTTAAAAGAAGTAGTTTTAACAGAAAAGTGGCCACCCACATGAATAAAAGAATCTGAAGATCCATGGGTTTCTTGTAACAGTTTCTATGCTTCCTCATTATTTACACAATGAAGTAATATACCATTGACAGATCCCCTAAACAAGAAGCCTCCTAAAATAACATATCTGGAAGATTCAAGACAAATCCTTCTCCTTTGATGAGTATCTAAGCGATCTGAACATTTTTTATTTTGCAAGTAATAAACCGGATCTTTACACCAGGGATGTTCAACTATAGGAAGGATTTGACTATCAATGTAAAATAGTGCTAAAAGAGGATTATCCTGTTCATCAATTTCTTCACTTGCTTAAGCATGTTGAGCCAAGTGAAGGGCTAAGTCTCGTCCTTGATTGTTTTCGAAGTCATGATGGTTAAATCATGCTCATGGATCTTGGCAAACCAATGTGAAATATTCCTTGAAATATAAGTTTGTGAGAACAAAAACTTGACAGTAGTCAAAGGGACTTTTACTAGTGTGTGCTTGCCTAAGATAAAGTGGAGAAATTTTTCTACAACCTTAACAAGAGAAAAAACATGTTTTTCAATATAAGAATATTTGAATTCGTCATCTGATAAGCTTTGAATCATGTAATCTATTGGTTTTTCATTATTTTGGTCATCACATTGTACACGAATAACATAATCTGCTTCTTCCGTGGCATTAGTGTATATAATAAAGTCTTTCTCAAAATCCGGTTTTGCAAAAACCGATGCGGAACTAATTGATTTCTTAATCCTGAAGAAAGAATTATCGACGTCTTCAGTCTAAGAAAAGGAGCGATCTTGCTTGAGAATATTGTGAATTGGTTTGACCATTACAACAAAATCGGGAACAAATCTACGAACAAAGTTGATAATGCCCATAAAGGCTTGAACCTCCTTTTTGGAAGTGGGAGGAGGAAGGTTTAAAATAACAACGATCCTTTCAGGATATATGCTTATTCATGAATCAGAGACAATATGCCCAATGAGCTTACCCTTAGTAATGCCGAAAATAGACTTAGAAGGATTTAAATAAATGCCAAACTTTTTGCATCGCATGATAAATTTTATAAGATGACCAAAATGATCTAATCAGTTTTTTGAATATACAACCAGGTCATCAAGATAAATCTAAATAATATTACCAATAAGATCATCAAAATATATCTGCATAGCTCTTTGGAAGGTGGCACCTACATTATATAAACCAAAAGGCATGCATTCATAAGCAAATGTGCCCCAACGTGTAGTAAAAGTGGTTTTGTATTTATCAATCCTTTTTACCTTGATTTGATTATAACTAGAAAAACCGTCAAGTAAGGACATCATTTGTGACCCTGCAACTTGCTGCAAAATCATTTCCATATTAGGGAGAGGAAAATGGTCTTTTACGCTTGATCTATTTAATGAGAGGAAATAAATGCACAGTCGGATCTGACCTATTTCTTTTCCAACAGGAACCAAATTGGAAACCCACTCAGAATACTTAACAAGGAAAATTATCCCATCCTTCAAGAGTTTTTCCAACTCCTTTCGAATAGTCGCTTCAAGTGTGGAGTTAATTAGTATTTGTTTTTGCCTAACTGGTTTTGTACCCTCCTTGATAGGAATGACATGATGTGTAAGATCAGTTTCAAAACAATGAATATCTTCATAAGACCAAGCAAAAACATCTTGAAATTCATGAAGTAACTCAATGAATTTCAACTTTTGTTCATCAGTACATTCGGCACCTATCTTAACATTCTTTGGAGAATCGAGTGTTCCAATTTTCAAGGAAATGGTTTCACCCACTTTCCTTTTTGACTCCTCTTCTTTATATTTTTCGTTTTTGCCTACAACACTCGATGAAAATGAACTTTCTAGAGGAGTCTAGCCCTTCATAATTTTGTTATTTTCCATGGATATAATCTCCTTGGGCTTATATGGTTCATTTTGTATGAAAGCACATATGCTTTCATCACTAGGGAAGACCTGACATGACTCTACATTGTCAGGGATATGAGGACGATATAAATATTGAAAAGTACAATCAGGTCTTTGCGACAGAATTTTCTGAGTAGGAGAGGCTGCAAAAACAACTAACTTGTCAGCCATTGAATTCAATTCCCTTTTAACACGAGTAATGTTAAATGATAATACGTTCAAGATAAGCGCCCAAAAAGTTTGGGTGTAGCGTTTCATTAACTTGTTTCTAGGAAAATATATTTTACGTACAAGGTTCACAACAAGCTCAGAATCCCCAAAATCTGTAAGGTGTCCACAACCCAGATTATAGGCATTTTCAATGCCTAGAAACAATGCTTCAAATTCGTTGACGTTGTTTGTGCAAGCAAACTCTAACCTATAGGAAACATTGTGAATTTTACCTACATGTGAGTACAAGATAATGCTAGCTCCATTATCTTCGTTGGAGCATGAGCCATCAAAGTGAATATGCCACATTCCATCCTCCAGGTCAATTTGTTCCAGGGTAGTGTTATCCTCATCTGCAAAGATGGAGTACACTCCTAAGTCCTCTTCGACATAGTTTACATTAGGATGTGGAATTATTTCTATATACGGTGAGATTCTTCCCTCCCTTAGGACTATAATGTTCTTTCCATTCCAAGGAACGGATAAGTGTGTCTCGTCAAGTTGAAGATATCCACATGTCAAGGCTTTCCAGTCTCTTCCTAAGATGATTGAATAGTTACTTACTGGCATGTCAATTACCCGAATATTAAGGGTTGTCCTTATTTCAGGATGTGTGCATAGAACCAAAGTCACATATTTGATTTCACCTATGGTCGATTGTTGTATACTATTATATGAGAGCATTCTTCTGGCATTTTCATTGGTACAAGACAATCCTAGCTCTTCCATAATAATTTTCAACATTATGCTTGGGCCTGAACCGCCGTCAATTAGACAACAATGGGCTATTTTATCCATAATCTTTACATAAATGAAAAATGGGGTATTTTTTACAAGGTGTCTACAATTATTTACACCTACTTTATTTACACTAGAATCCTCTTCTTTTACCTCTTTGGATAGATTGGCTATGGTGGAAGATTTTCCTTCCATAATTTTTTTTTATGCTTTTGTTGCTTAGGGACGACAACCATATCCATAAGAGTAGCATCAGCCTTGATATTAGCCAATTGGTTGAGAATTTTATATTTGGAAGAGGGAAGAGGATAGGGGGTTCTTTGATTGTCAAGAGTCTTGGTAGTTTGTTCAACAACAACTTGCGAAGATGAGCTTGGGCTAGAAGAAGTATGAGGGGGATCATATTTTCCTTTTGAAGCATATGATTTATTCTTAGTGTTTATGATCATGACATCCTCTGGTTCTGCCAAATATAGAACAAAATTGGTAGTTTCAGGCCTTTTTCCAAATATTTTATCTCTGACACTCTTCTTTACCTCACACGTACTTTCCTCGTGATGTTCCTCGCAAAAGTTACACCAAATGCGAGGCATGATGGCTTTGGGATGAAAGTTATTTTCATTGGGATTCCTAAAAGATGATGAAGAAGAAGATGGGGCCCCAAGAGTAAGTGAAGGGACATTTCCCTTTCACTCGTATGCTATCATTTGGTTATTCATATCTTGTACAAGTTGTAAGATGGCATACATGTCCGGTTGTTTAATTGAGTCTCCTTTGGGAAGACCCATTCTTTCTAGCTGTTCTTCATACTCTAGAAAAGTATGCAGAGCGGAACCAAGACTTTCAATAGATTTTTCTTCAAGCCTATGATGATAAGGGGAAGGTAGAGCATTGTAGTAATGCATAAAATCGGCTTGGTTCTGGGGGAGAATAATCTTGAGAATTTAATTATACAACTTGGTGAAATGTAGGTTGAAAGACTTGATAGTCTCACCATCTTTGTAAACAATGTTATTGTATTCCCATAGTTGTTCGGCTGGGCTCTTAGACTGCCCATAATTAGATTTGAACCAGTAAACTAACTCTTCCCAAGTGGGAAGAATATTGGGAGGGAGATTAAAGAAATCTTTTGCTTCTTTCCCTTCGAGATAGTTGACAAACAAACACATACAAGTATCATTTTCATTATCTCCTATATTGTGACAAGAATTAGAGAATGCCACCAAGTGCTTGTTTGTAGTGACTGTCTTATTTCCTTAAAACTTAGGAAGATTCTCTTTGAATTTTGGTAACGACCGAGTGGCAGGTTCTAGATTTAAAGTGGAGGATACATGCCACGGGCTAGTAGTAGCATATTCTTCGAATTGAAAAAGTCCATACTTCTTTATGACCTTGGTGGGGTTGGTAGTAGATTGGACAGGGAATTGATGGCTATGCAAGCTACCAATCATTGATGAGGCTGAAGTTTGAGATGAAGAAGCACCTCCAGTGCCACCAGAGCCACCCACATATGCCATTTTTTGAATGATGGGTAAGGGTGAGAAAGACAAACTAGCTAAATCTGACAAAGTTCTCCTTAGCATACCTTGTTGGTTGAAAAAACAACATTTCTTCTTCCTATTTCAACAATAGGAGTGATTTAAGGAGATAAACCTTTTTTTCTCCTAGAGATGCAAGCATTTAAGGACATGAAAATAAGATCAAAACTTTCGGAAAAAAAAAGCTATAGATGATTCCTAGACTACCTTTTCCTGACATCCCAACGTTCTCGAACACTTATGTCTTATTCAATTACTACCCATGAGCATTCAAGCTCAACCCAGGTGTTAGCGGTTTCTAAGATGGTATTGAATAATATTAAAGAAATGCTAATTTGATCTTTAAGACCAGGCTCAATATTGGGCTACCTTGTAAGAGGTACTGTCACAAGGAAAAAAAAACAGTGAAAGAATAAAAAACAAAAGTAGAAATATTCAATGATAATCACGAATACAATCAACCAGAGAGATATGGAAGATCTCCCCAGTATGGTCGCCAAATAAATGTTGAGGAAAAGGTATAAATTACCTTAATCATTTTCAAATATTTTCTGGCTGGGATAAGATAGTCAGGAATATCACCCTTGGTTTTATAGCCTCAAAATTATTCTCTCAATCCATAAGTATTAATTACTAGGATCAAGGCTGATTTATTTATGAAAAGAATGTTGCAATATAAAATAAAGTTTATATAAGTTTATGAAATATATACAGATTACAGAAGGTAAACATGGAGATAAAAAAGTGAAAAGTAACCAAGTCATTAATACAATGTATATAAGACAAAATATCAATCTGATTTATTTCATCTAAGGTATCAAATTTTTTTTTCTCTTTACAAAACCCTGTGAGGGCATGGGCCAAAGTTTGATTTAGAGATCCCCGATGAACACCATACAAAAAGACTCTGGAAATCAAGTAAAAATGAAATTTATAATCTGGATCATCTTGCCACAGACTGTTGCCAATTTGACTCTGCAAGATATTCTTTATCATCCATGAAACTTAAATCACAAATAGACAAGAATACACAGACTATCAAGGATGGATCAACACCTCTAAAACAAGTGTCTGAAAAGTTTGGTTCAGTCTTGAACCTTGTTGTCTACAATAAGACCCTACTGTCGCAAAGACAATTAGGCTTTGAATAAACTCAAGAATGAATGAAAACTAAAACTATCTTATGAAATGAAAAGAGAAAACCTTAGTCTTGCTTTCTCCCTCCATTCTCCTCTTGTGTCTTCTTCTCATTCAACTTTTATTCTTTCCAAATAAGTTGAAGTAGTTCAACTACTTTCTTTAGTTAGGTTAGTTTGACTTAACTAATTATTTTAGGAGAAATAAATAATAATAATAATATTTAAGGGTCTTTAATTAATAATAACTAGGTAGGTGGGATCCCTTGTGACGGTTGGATTACTGAGAGGTGGGGGGGGGGGGTGAATCAGTAATCGAGAAATTCAATCCTTTTTAACCACAATATGCAAGTGTTATATCAATGTAACATTATCATCCAATATTTGCAGAGTAAATAAACAATGAAAAAATGAGCAATCATACACATACACAATACACCAGTGTTTTTACGTGGAAACCCAAAGTGGGAGAAAACCACATAATGTTTTTTCTTATATGTATTTAAGAATTAAATTCATTAGAAGCACCAAATTCCTTTGTTTTCCAGCTGCAACTGGAAGGAGGCTCCAACCTCCTAATTTCTCAGGCTACAACCTGAGGGAAGCTCCAACACCCCAATTCTCTGGCTACAACCAGAAGGAGGCTATGACCCCCTATGTTCTTAGGCTACAACCACTTGTCCTTTCCTCGTCCAACTGCCCTGACGTAGAAGTAGAATGATGGAACCACTGTCACACTATCATTGTGAGATATACCACTGTAAACCTGTACCAATCAACCTCTAATCAACCTATACCATAAACAAGTGCATCAACCATGCACCAATATGTACCAATCAACCTATAATTAATATATACCATAAAAAAGTGCACCAACCATGCACCAACCTATACCTCAAGCTGCAATCATCTTGTACCATAAACAAGTGCATCAACCATGCACTAACCTGTAACTCAACATGTAATTAGCCTGTACCATAAAAAGTGCATAAACCATGCACCAACCTGTACCTCAACCTGTACCATAAATGAGTGCATCAACCATGCACAAAATATGTACCGATCATGCATCAAATACACGTAAAATATGACTCATCAAGATGTACCAACATCATTAACTATACACCTCATGTATGTGCCAACTCATCAACTACTTGTCTCAACCATGTACCCAACATGTACCTCAACCAAAATCCCTCATCAATTTCATCATCCAAATATGTTTTGTAACTCTGTAATAGACCTGGTTTATATGATCACATACGTGCAAACATTCCTTAACTTTACTTTAGTCTCACATGACTAATTTTGGATTAGTCAAAAACCCTAACTTGAAATAATCATAACTATGTACCTGTAATGAATAAATATCTGAAAATGGTACACGATGTTCTTTAGTGTATTTTATTCCATTCCTACAGATTTCACTACTTGGAACCTCTCAGAAAAGGAGTTATAGCAAAAATGACATACCTTGCTGAATTCTAACTTATTCTAGAGAGCGCACTTGTAGAGAATGCCCCACACATAATATTTGTTGTATGGATCTGAAAATTGTACATAGAATACTAAAGACTATATTATAACCAATACATTTTCTCTTATTGAATTTGGATATTTTATGAAGAAGTTATGATGTGTTTACTCAAAACACCTATTTTAGACTAGTTTTAGGACTAACCACAAACCCTATTTTCCATGGCGTGTAACTCCAAAAATACAATGACCCAAAATATGAAATTTGTATCAAAACTACTTGTATATGTTTCCTCAATGTCCTACGAATTTCACGGTCTGAATCATGCTAGCGAATATTTTATTGCGAAAATGGTGAGATGACCTGTAAATAACATACCTTAGAAAGCATCATCAAAAGAATTTATCCTCCCTTGAATTTCGATCTTATTTACTTCACCTTCCCTATGAAATTCGGCTTAGATATCCTTTGGTTACCTTAGTCACATGTATATATTCAATATTCTCAAGTGTGATTAAAATGAGAGATCCTTTCCTCTTATTTATACTTTCATGTAGCTTCCTCAAGGGGTTACCTTTTAACCATCTTAACCCACTTTCCTTATTTTAGGGTTAACCCACTTCTAATTTCTCCATTAACTTTATTATTTAAATAATTTATTTTTTATTCACTTTGAATTATAGTACACTCATCACTTCACTTTATTATTTACCTTCTAAAATCTCTTAAACTACTTTGACTACTTTGACCTTTTGGGGCTTCTAGATGACTCATGAGGGTTCTCCAACTTCACATGGCCATAACTCTCTAACCGTGAGGAGTTATGTGACGTTCCACACACCACAAAAAATGGAATGACATGTAATATCCATATAGAATATTATCACCTGCAAATATGTCAAAACTCATACCATTATCCATCAAACAAACTCGAGTCCATTACCCAAACCTGGGTTCTCCAACTTCTCATGGCCATAACTCTCTAACTGTGAGGAGTTATGTGACTTTCCACATACCACCAAAAATGGAATGACATGTAATATCCATCTAGAATATTCTTACCTTCAAATATATTAAAAATCATACCATTATACATGAAACAACCTTGGGTCCGTTACCCAAACCTTTGTGCTACCGAAATTCTCTACCAGACTTTCTCCAAAGGTTGACATCAATCACTAAGGGTTGAAATAAATCTACAATATCACTCTCAAATGGTTGAAATCAATGAAAACCAACAATCCATACCAACTGTCCATCAACCTAAGCAATTGTCTGATAGTGACTCCCATATTTTCTTCTTTTCAAATCATAAAATATAACACAAATGGATAATCATTTTAGCACAT
>WSFP011497543.1:0-14177 GCA_009831015.1 Picea engelmannii
TGAATCAATACACAATCTGATTTCTCCACTCTTCTTCCTGGTTGGAACTAAATTGGACACCCATTTAGAAAATCTTAATGGGACAATGATTTTAGCATCATACATCTTTTTTTATCTCCTTTTCAATCAGAGACATCAACTTTGGGTTAATTCTCCTGAGTTTTTGTTTGAAAGGATTTTGATCTTATTTTATGGGAATTTTGTGTTGTATAATGCTAGTATCATAGGATTTTAGATCTTCATATCTCCATGCAAAAATATCTATAAATTATTTAAACAATTATGTGTATTTCTGTTTTTGAGTAGGAGGTAAAGATTTTGATAGTTTAATCATCTTTGGTTCTTTTTTAGTTCCTATTTTACAACCTTCAACTTCTTTTACAATATTCAACTTCTTTTGGGTTTTTTAGCCACATCATCAAAATCAAACAACTCTTTCACTGGGACAAATCCTCTAGGAAAAATATTATCCTTCAATTGAAAAATGTCCAGATCTTCTTGTTTTTTATTTATTTCTTCTAAACCTATCTTGTTTACACTTTCTTTTTCATCATCACTATCAATATCTATATTGGCACATTCAAACTCATATTTTGATTACAATTTTTTTTTAATTTGTTCATCATTTCCAAAAACTTGCCAATACCTGATTTTGTTTGGGATAGCAGGTCCGCACTCCACTTCAACTGTATACTATCGATTAGGATGAAATGATATCTTACAAGTAGCTGCTGAGGTATCCATACCATCGGAAATAATGTTTTGGTCTTTGGGAATGGCTTCCAAATAATATTCAGTAAACACTGCAAGAAATCTAGAACAACATTTATGTAGACTCTCAGCCTTGGGTGTTTAGCAGAGTATTCACCTTTGATTTGTTTTATGATGAGTTTAGAGTCACCCATAATTGAAATTATCTTAGCACCAAGTTTTTTTAACAATTGAAAACCTAGCATTAAGGCTTCATACTCAACTATATTGTTGGTACACTAAAAATTCAACTTGTAGGAATGGATTTCTGTATGTCTTGTTTTTGGATTTGAAACCCACACTCCAGCTCCCGATCCTTCCTTAATAACAACACCATCAAATTATAAACTCCACATAGGTTATTTTGGTTCATCAGATTGTATCATCACTGTTTTTTCTTCTTCAAGGGCTGTTTTGTTTTCCTCCAAGTTATAAACATCATTCTCCAGATTTGCAATTTGTCTTTCCATGTCTCCATCATTATATAAAATAAAAGAATCAAGGTCTGAATGAAAAAAATATAAGGGATAATTATGTGGTTTATCCTGACTACTGACCATGTATTTCATTAGTGTCTCCATATATAATCTTCTATGCTGAACAAATAATGGGATGGTGGCATAAAACATGTCCAGTTGTAGGGTACCCTGTAACTTGGATACCCATGAGAGAGACAGTAACATGCCATATTTAGGAGGTATGTTTGCAAAAACTATGTCCATTACCATGCTCTTGGCTGGGATTTGAGCTAAAGTAACACACAAATCTTTGATAAGACCTATGCATTTAACTTTACTTGAATCAAAAGAATATAAATCCTTGTAAGGTCTAGTGATATCAAGTCCTAATTTCTCCATAACATCCTAAGGCATAAGGTTGTGAGAAGCACTAGAGTCTAGCATGGAATTGTGCAAAGTTTTGTCATGAATATTTAAACTAACATAAAAAGGAGGTACAACACCACTTTCAGATTTTCCATCAACTTCAGGCCCAAATAATAACTCTAGTTGATAATCAACAATGTTTACTGTGTCTGTACCCATTCCTACCTCTATGTTCAGAGCTTTTATCACTTGTGATTTGTAAGTATTCTTATTCATTAACTTTGTGAGAGGAATAGGTATTTTGAGCTTTGCCAATTCACTTTCCAGGTTGAATGAGGTTTGAGTTTTATTTTGATTAGGGAGATTTGATTTCTCAACAACATTCTTCTGTAAAGTATCTTTGGGATGGCTGGTGGAGGGAACATCAGTTTGAGCTATTTTTGATTTAGAGTCAGATGTTCTTTTGGTTATGACCTTTGAGTTTTTCTTTCGGGGGTTATCAAGAACTTTCTTAGCAGGTGTATATGCTGTCTTTCTAAAGTCAGAATATTTCTTGGTTGGATTTTTTGGTCCTTGACTAAGTTTTAAGGAACACTTGGTCATATTTGACCGTTTTTGGGAATTTGACAGCTTGTCAAAGATGGAGCACAACGTGAAGCGGAAATCATGGAAGCTAGACCCCTTTTTGGGTCCTTTTAGGGTTTTGGGTTAAAGTAATGGGGAAGGGATGTCGGCCCGTGGGTTCACCCACGCTTAGGCCCACTTTTGTAATGTATAAATAGATAGGCGATGTAAGAAATAGTAGAAGTTGTTGCTTAGTGCACTTGGTGATTGCTTAGTGCAAGTTGGCTAAAGTGATAAGAGTTGGATCTATGTGATAAAGTATTGTAAGGCTTTGTGCATTTTGTGTAAGACTTGTAGAGCTGAGTGCAAGTCCCTGTGAGAGACTGTAGAAGGCTTTGTGATGTAAGTCAAGGAAGAAGGATCTAGCGAGTTGCGCAAATCTTCTGTCCTGTGCACAGTAAGGTTTGGAGGATTTGTGCTGTAACCGATTCAAGACATTAATAAATAAGAATACTTTGTGGACGTAGCCCCAGGGTGGGGGTGAACCATGGTAAATCTATGTGTTGTGATCTGTGCCTCGACTTGATGTGCTTGTCTCTTCCTTTGCTAACTGCTTCGATGTGTTTAGACATATATATTTATGCTTTGTGCTTATGATCTATGAATGAATGTTAGCTCTGATATGTATGAATATTCTTAGTGCTGATCTACATGATCTGATCTGTTTACTGTTACTAAGTGCTGAAAGATCTTAGATCTAAGTAAATGTTGCGATGCTCTGTGCTATCTACGAAGTATAATAAGACTGAATATTGATGAAGATTAAGTTCTAAGTCCTTTGTTAAGTGTTAGACTCACAGGTTTGTGTCCCAGCTAAGGTTGCAAACATCTAATTCTTGAAACCACCCCTGCCTCTACCTCGGGTGAGACTTCATCTGCTTCGCAGGTGTTGCCGAAAGGGTCAATAGTTAGGGTTTTGTTGGTGCACTGTAGTAGATTTGAACCCTGGGTCTTCCCCTGTGCCAACAAATGGTTCCATTGCCCAGACTGAAACTGTGATTGTTGGGAACTGAGCAGAAGAAGCTTTGTGCAAAGATTTTTCCTGAAATTGTAAAATCTTTGTGCATGGATCTATGCCCTAGTGCACAGTGATCCACTTGATCTAAAAAGTTCCGTGCTGAAGAAGGAAGGACATATCTGAAGGAAAGAAGTCAGATCTGCAAGAAAATAGGTTGATACTGAAGAAAATAAGTAAGATATGTAAGCTCTGTGCTCCGATAAAGGTAAGAATAGTTAAAAGTTCTTAGATCTGGAAGCTTTGTGCCCTGTAGAAGTAAAATAGGTGAAATTTTTTGTTTCTAAAGTATGGATTTAGGTATGCTTGATAGATTTTGTCCTAGATTGAAAACTAGGGAACTATTAGATGACAAAACATTTGATATGAATAGATTTAATAATAATAATGATAGATATGTTATACCTATGCATAGAAAGAATTTTTGGACTAACCAATGGATGCAAGATCCTAGAAAGAAATTTTTGCAGGTTTTCCATTATGATCCTAGTGCACAGTATAAGAAAAGTTGGGGATCATTGAAGAGAAAGAGAGGATTAACTCTTTGTTACAGTTGCAGAAGACCAGGACATATTGCTAAGGAATGCCCTGGGAGAAACCCTAGTTGCCTATATTGTAAGGCTATGGACCATGAAGTACTGGATTTCCCTAGAATGATTGCTATACTTGAAAAGATGAATAGAGAGCAAGCAAACCCCGAAGGAGATCAGGAGACTAATATTATAGAGGAACCCCAGAAAGAATTAGAGATTATGTTGTTGAAAATGAAAGAAACCCTGGATGAACATAAAGATGCCAGTTTGTCAAAGATATTCAAAGAAAAGGAGAAAATTGAAGTAAGAATAGGAGACTTCAAAATTGACTGTGCTCTGGATGAGGGAACACAGATGAAAATTATGACATAAAGTACTGGGAAACCCTAGGAAGGCCTGCTATGGTTCCTTCACTAGGAAAAATAGGATTGTTTAAAGGAAAAATGGTAACCCTATGTGGCAGGATTACCCGGATAGCTATGAATACCCATTGAGCTTCGATGGAGGAAGAATTCAAAGTTATTAAATTTATTGAGGACTATGCCCCATTTCTAGCTTTGTTAGGCAAGATCCAGATTGAAAAAGACTAGATCTAAAGAAAATAATCCCTAGAACAAAAGAAGCAAGAACTCATGGAATTTATGACTAGAAATATTGCCTACTTGATGGAAGAACAAGAGAACAAATCTAAGCTATTAAACACTAGGGACTTGGATGTCGAAGATATAAGCGCATTAGAGGAACCATAGAAGACCGAAATACCTAATCCATATGATGAAGGTGTATTACCCTTGGATTTGAAGAAAGAATCTCAACATCACGAAGTGACTATGTCGAGAGAGGATAAGGATCATAATGGAAAAAGGATGACCGAGATGAAGCTCACTGGGAAGAAGGCTAGGAAGCTAAGTAAGAAGAGAGCCAAGATCGAAAAGTTACAGAAGATTCCATAGGGAACTTCGCAGAAGGAAAAATCACAGGAATTGAGCTTTGTCAAGATACCAGAACAACGACATATGGGACTTCATTGTGGCGAAGAAATATAGTCATTGGACCGATAGAACCATTCAAATTCCTCCCCGAACGGGCATAATAGCATTAAAATATCACTACCAGACTGTTGGACCACACCATAATGAATGGATCAACGTTCATGAAATCTTCATACCCGTTGCAAGCAAACTGTTGACAAATTTCCTATTTAGCTAGTCGCGCCATGCCCAAATAACACTTTTTCCAATTGAGAAATCGAAGCCTGCAGAACTAGTGATTGTCTACAATGATTATTGCAAGCATATTGTTCATCCTAGTGCAAAATTTTGAGATCATCGTGACCCCGATTATCTTTCCCTAGTGCATATGTCCGACGAGATCACTGAACTTGAGGAATCCGTCACAGAGGTCGTTCTTGAGTTAATGATTGATAGAACCATGTCGAAAAGAAGAATGTCCATCGGAGTCCAAGGATCATCGACGGGAGGAGTGCAAGCCTCCTCGTCGACTGCTCGAGCAGGAACATCTTGAGCCGATGCAGAAAGAAGAACTAAGCATAAGGATGACATAGCCAACGCAAAGTTAGTGCCATCCATCCTACCAGCTTACATACCCCCTATGAGTGGTGATATTAATAGGGACAATGTCCCTAGAGACTTTGAATACACCCTAGTCAATGCATACCTACCGAAAGGAGTGAACAACTACCGCGCAGATCGAGACAAGGTTACAACATTTAAGTTTTTCGACTTCAACCCGGGGGACCGTAAAGCTTACAACATGCTCGCCCCGTATAAGTACTTGATGATAACTAAGGGAAATGATTCAAAGCTCATCCCTCAAAAATGGACGATGAACCTCGCGTAGTCTACTTTTCTCAACGTCATGAAAGTATAACACTTCGGCAGACACCAGGAGGTGAATGCGTGTGTAAAACTACTGCTAGCAAGTTACCACAGAGGATACCTGTGGTTAGATCATCGCATAACTGTTGATTCGACGCTGATCAATAGGATCACTGGGATTAGCATGCAGGGCCCTGATCACCATGAGTACTATCCTGGAAAGACCACAGACCGTGCTCTTGCCCAAAGAAGCCTATGGTGATGTTGAGAAAGGTGTGAGAGGCTACAAGGTAGCTTCCATTGAAAGTGAAGTAGTGCACCTCGCATGCCAACTAATCACTGGGAAGTTGGTATGCAAGAATTGACCAACACAAGTATCTGGATTTGTAGTTGACCTTGCAGGAAAGTGCACCAAGGGACTATAGATGAACTGGGTAAAGTACCTGGTGAATCATCTGGAGATTGACTGCAGAGAAGCCCAGGATCAGGGGCATGAATTCCATTTTAGCCGGCTCCTAGTACTGATTGCTTTTGTTGCATGGGAGCTACCGAAAGGTGTAACCTTCCTAGACCTGGACCCCTTTGAGCCACTAGCCACGAAGTTCAGTAAATTATGGTACTCGAACGACATGAGAAAGCAATGGAAATCAAATGATGTTTTCCACACGTACTATAACCAATTGAAAGCATCCATAAGGAGTGAACCACGCATAACCCCAAACACTTTACAGAGATTCCAACCTTTGATAAAGTTCAACGTGGACCGTCACTTTATATACCTAACCCCATGCACCGATGAGCACCAGGAACAACTTTAGTCCTATTATAAGCTGACAGAAGAAGACTTGGAAGAGATCACCAAATAATGGTCGGAGGACCTTCTTGTTCCAGCAGACCCCGCAGAAATGTCCGACATCGACAGCCCCGTAACTGCGCATGATACACATGGGCCCAGTAAGAAAGCAAATTTGACGAAGAAGACTAAAGAAGTCTAGGATGTTGATAGCCTATTTGTAAGGATGACTTCCATTACACCAGATGAAGCAGGTGATGATGAAGAAGGTACAAAAACCTAGAGAGTCGAAGTACCACCACCTCGGGATGAAGAAGACTCGTCGAAGAAAAGGAAGGTCTCACCTCTGAAATCTTCCTCCAGAAAGAAACCAAGAACCCCTGTAACCAAGATGCGAACTGCCCTCATGTTGGATGATTTTGATTTCATTGTTGCAATGGTCAATGATGCTTCAAAGGAAATCATAGAGAAGCAGGAGGAGAAGTAGGAAAAAATGTATAGCCAGATTGAGATTGCACTCCAGGGAGTACAACAAGCACTCCAGTCTATCCGATCAACCTCTATTGAACCTCTGGAAGAAGGAACAACATAAGCGGGAGATGAATCAGTTCATATCCGCAAGATTGCTGATACAATTGAAGTATGCCTTCGACGTGCTCAGGAAGAAAAATTGCATGACACCCAAGCCCTAAAGAAAGCACAGGAGGAACTTATTGAACAACGTCGAATCGCGCAACAAGAGAAGAATGCTCTCCAAGAAAAATTTGAAGAAGACAGGGTGAAGATCCAAAAAGAGAAAGAGTAGCTGCTTGCAAAGAAAATAGGAATTGAAGAAGTAGTCAACAAAATATTTCGCTCTATGACCGGCTTAGAGCAGAAGGCTGAAGAGCCCATAGAGCACCAAGTGACGAAGCCGACTGAAGTTATTCAACAACTTCAACAAAGAGTCGTGGAATTAGAGATTCATACCATACCACAGACTCCGCAAGAAGTGCGTGACCAATGAGAATTTAATTCTCATAACACAATTGAGAGGATTAAAACACTTGTTGCAGAATGTAAACAACTAAGTAGCAGAAGCACACAGATATATGAACAACTATATGAAGACCCAGAGTTGAAGAAACTGGAGTCCCAACTCTAGGAAGAAAAGTAGCAAGCTGATACAGTACATGCCTAGCTCAAGATCCTGTCACCCATCAAGAGGATGAAGAGATCCCAGGAACAATGCACTGCCCAACAACTCATTCTTACCATGCAGAATAGAGTGATGGAAGTCACTCAAAAACTCCAGCTGAGCCAGGAGACGACCTACCTATTATTTGAAGAAATTGAAGGCCAAGGAACACTACTCGAACAAGTAGTTGCTACAGTCGAGCAACAACTGGAAGGACCTATCAACGAAGCGGTTGTTCAAGAGTTTGTTGAGCAAGAAGCAGTAGCACAGAAACAAGTTGAACCAACTCAAGCTAAGCTCGAGACCTTTGAGGCAGAGTTACCCAAACCTGAGTGACTCGAGATGAGTCACAGGTGAGTGTTGGGGGCCTATTGGCCCTTGACCAAGTTTTGAGGAACACTTGGTCATATTTGACCATTTTTGGGACTTCGATAGCTTGTCAAAGATGGAGCGCAACGCGAAGCGAAAATCATGGAAGTTAGATGTTAAGCCCTAAATAGTGGCTCATTACCCCTTAATTAGGGCATACTATATTAGTAATGTTATTTTATTTATGTTGGCTTTAGTCCATTAGTTGTAATTATACCTCCTAGTCTCCTATATATACCAAGGAGACATTTTCATTTTGAATCATCTTGTAATAGTACATTTATGTGGGCATAAGGAGGTTTCCCCCTTGAAGAGGCTTATTATATGAGTTTCTCTCTTTTTCAAGGTGTTGAGTACTTACTCTGAGGTTTTTCTATGCTATATTGATATTTGGTTCTTAACACTAGACCCCTTTTTGGGTCCTTTTAGGGTTTTGGGTTAATGTAATGGGGAAGGGATGTCGGCCCATGGGTTCACCCATGCTTAGGCCCACTTTTGTAATGTATAAATAGATAGGTAATGTAATAAATAGTATAAGTTGTTGCTTAGTGCACTTGATTATTTCTTAGTGCAAGTTGGCTAAAGTGCTAAGAGTTGGATTTGTGTGATAAAGTATTGTAAGGCTTTGTGCATTTTGTGTAAGACTTGTAGAGCTGAGTGCAAGTCCTTGTGAGAGACTGTAGAAGGATTTGTGCTGTAAGGAAAGGAAGAAGGATCTAGCGAGCTGCGCAGATCGTCTGTCCTATGCACAGTAAGGTTTGGAGGCTTTGTGCTCTAACCGATTGAAGACATTAATAAAGACGAATACTTTGTGGACATAGCCCCAGGGTGGGGGTGAACCATGGTAAATCTGCGTGTTGTGCTCTGTTCCTCAACTTGATGTGCTTGTATCTTCCTTTTCTAAGTGCTTTGATGTGTTTAGATAGATATATTTATTCTTTGTGCTTATGAGCTATGAATGAATGTTAGCTCTGATATGTATGAATATGCTTAGTGCTAATCTACAGTGTCTGATCTGTTTACTGTTACTAAGTGCTGAAATATCTTAGATCTAAGTAAATGTTGCGATCTCTATGCTACCTGCGAAGTATAATAAGACTGAATATTGATGAAGATTAACTGCTAAGTCCTTTGTTAAGTGTTATAATCACAGGTCTGTGTCCCAGCTAAGTTTGCAGACATCTGAGTCCTGCAACCACCCATGCCTCTACGTTGGGTGAGACTCCATATGCTTCGAAGGTGTTTCCGAAAGGGCCGGTAGTTAGGGTTTTGTTAGTGCGCTGTTGTAGCGTTGAACCCTAGGTCTGCCCTTGTGCCAACATGATTATCATTGGATTTCTTACTTCTCAGGTTATACTGTCTATGAACTTCCATAATTGCATTTTCAAAAGCTTATTGTTCTGATTCTTCCTCATCAACTTCAATTTGTGAAAGAAGGAAAAGATCTCGTTCTTGTTGGGTAATAAAAATATAATCATTATCATTTATTCCCATTAGATTAATGTGAACATCATCAAGTCCCTCAATTGTTTCTTCCCCTTCATCAACATAATTTTATTGGAAAGGTGGCCTAATGTGCTGGTCCGAGCCTCTTTTTTCTCTTTGTTCTCTAGGTTCTTTTTGTTTAATTTGGGGTGGATTTCTCTTGAAATTAGGATTTCTGATTTGGGGA
This sequence comes from Picea engelmannii, assembly GCA_009831015.1. Lineage (NCBI taxonomy): Eukaryota > Viridiplantae > Streptophyta > Pinopsida > Pinales > Pinaceae > Picea > Picea engelmannii. Next base: position 9,596 of record WSFP011497543.1, read on the forward strand.
CCAGGTTGATTTTGTCTAGGCGGATTCCTATCAGTTATGTCTAGTCTTTCCATCATCCTTTCCATAGTTCTGACTAAGGAGTCTATTTTAGCATCAACAAAAGAGGTAGATGGTTCTTCCTTGATAGTTGCTCTCCTCTCCGTTCTCTACCTAGATATCTTAGCTAACAGATTTGCCTCTACACTCACAACACATCTTTGCATTTCTTCCAAAGTTGTAGGGTTTCTCTCTCTCAATTGATAAGACATGTTAGCATCAAAACCATTAGGGAATTTGATCAAAGCTAAGCCTTGAGGGGGATTAATGTTTGTTGGAATTGCATTATAAATATTTTAAATCGAGTGCAATAATCTTGTACACTTCCCCCTTGGTTTCTTTTAATATTTTCATATTAAGATAATATTGGAAGGGGATTTTTCTTGACTTCCCATCTATTGAGAAAATATTGGTGAAAGGAAGTAATGTCATTAAGGCTAGCAGCTAGTAAGGCTTTGATCTATTTCCTAACTTCACCATTTAAGCTTTGGGCAAACAACCTCATTTTGACGTCTTCCTCATCTACTTCTTGCAGGTCAAAGAAGTCATTCACCTTGTCAATATCTTGTTGTGTAGTCATACTTCCAATTCCATCAAACTGAGGAATCCTAGTTTGATAATCCTGGGGCATATTGTGTAAGGGAGTAGCCAAAACAAGGGGAGCATATCTTGCTGCCATGATTGGTGGAGGAGGATGGATAGAAGAAACTCCCATGACAGGATGAATGGTAACCTATAAAATTGCTTGAGAAGTGGTGGAAGATGTGGAATAAGCAAGGCTGGAAGATATAGGATGAGCTAATTGAGGATTTATAGAAGATGCAAAGATGGCCAGGGCACAAATTTCAACAGATTGTTGGATGTAGCCTTTGTGTAAAGCTTGATTAAAGTCTGATGCTAGATCTTGTAATTTTTCAAAGTTTTGAAGGATTTGTTGATCAATATATGATACATGAGAATGTCTTTCAGGTGTACTAGGTTGGAGGATATCTTGATCTAAAACTGTTTCATCCACAAAGCTATCAAATTTGGTTCTGAAAAGGTTGTGATCAAATGGTAGATCAAACTGGATGTCTTGGATTGTGACAAACTTCTTTGGAAGAGAGGTTTCATTAGGAGGAGGACTACTACTCCCTTGACTTTCTGCTGTACTTCTTTTCCTAATCATTTTTTCAGGACTATCTACTACTTTTACAGGTTTTGGATCAGGGTGAGATCTGATATGAATCCTTTTTAAAGACAGAACTTAAACCTTAAAAACCTAATTAATTATTTACAATTATTTACAACCTCTGAACATTTATCTCTTGAAATTTAGATCTTTGATTGTTCAAAAATAAAGTTTTCTTACTCAGGGAAGATAATTCATAAAGATGGAAAATTTGTTCAGCTTCCCCAGTATGGTCTCCACTATGTTATCACTCTGTAATTTCCAGAGGTTGTAGAAGAAACAGACAGAGGTAACTACCAAACCACTTTGGAAGCCAGGATCTAGCCCTGCTAGCTTCAAAGAGGGATCTCTCTATCATAATTAGATTTGTTTGAGTTTTAAAATGCTAGGCTAGTGATGATAGTTCGAATTTTGTTTGTTTGTTTGAAATAATTAGCTGAAAAAATGCTTAATTTTCCATTGGGCTATGGGGTCTGTACTTAAAGATGAGGATCAATATCATATTTTTATAAGGTTTTCTCCACAGGGCAGGGTAGTAAAATAGTTGGATCTATTAAGATTAAATTGAATGAATAAGAGGGACAAGAAGGGAAAGTCCACTAAGCAGAGGAGCAATTAATAATTCCTTCACTCAATTTTAGATGAAAACATACAAATCATTAAAAAATCAGAGACATAGTATATGAAATAAATTATGTTCTTTTGACTTTATTTTAATGATTAGAATTGGAAATACATGAAATGATTACAGAGAATGAGAAAACATTTGACAAAGAGAGAAAAACATCACCAACAATCTGACACAAGAATACTGTGAATAAGCCTCTTTTATTTTTGGTCGATCCTTTGAAAAATTACACAATAGCTCTTGGGTGAAAAAAATCAACCCTCAATACTTCGAAGAGAGAAGTATTTATAAAACTATTTACATTAGATACTGTCTTAAATGACTAGGATATTATGGAGGAATATCTAACTAACTCGATCTCTAAAATACAAAATATAGGGATTTTTTTGATTTGCTCGGATCCTTTGTGCTGATTTGGTGGAAGTGGTTGGTGAATCATCTCTTTGAATTTGGTTGGCTGCTCCATGTTGACTGGAACACCAAAACGGTCTCTACTAAAGTAAAGTGCATAGATCTTCCCCCCTCTTTTTACCTGGGATAGAAATCTTCAGTAATTTCCTGTATATCTCATCCATTTCTATGTACTTGGAAAAGTTTGGCTTAGTGATGATCAATATATGCTTAATCTCATGATGAATACTCAAGTCTAACTGTAATGTCTCTAGGAAATATTTACGAGTAATGCTTCCTTGTATCCCTGCAAAGTTTGAACCATCCTTTGCCACTACACTCATTTTCTGTTTGTAATTAGACAGAGTGATCGAGTTGTCATTAAGTACTAGCAATCCAAGAAGCCCTTTCTTGTGTAGTACCTCAAACTTACTGAAAAATCTCTGCACACCTATGTCCATCACTTGAGATTTTTTTTCTAGCTGCAACATCAATTCCTTTCTTTCTCAGGACCTTCTTGATCTCAAGGATGGTCTTTGTTCTTTCCTCAATTTCTATTTCTTCTAACTCCTGCTTGTTTTTGGAGTTTATAAATCTGATAAGTTCATTGGCCTCTGTGGGTCTCTCTCCTAAATCTTTCTTGATGATCTCAATTGCTCCTCTGGATTTCTGTACTAACTCATGCTGTTCAAATATGATCTTTTTGGATGGCCATATTTTTGACATTGACTTGCTGATATCTACCCAAATATTTTCCTTAGCTTGGGCTAAGGTTTTTTCCATGGCAGTCTCTTTCTCTAATTGCTGTAACTTTTGACTAAGCCTTTGAGACTTATGCATCTCTTCCTGGTGACTGGCCTGGAACATTGAATTCAACTCCTGTAGGTTCTTTACCTCTTTTTGTAGTTTCTTGATCTCTTCCCCTTGGATGGACATGTCTTCCATGGATTTTACAAGTTTGTCAGATGCATCTGAAACTTGTACTGGGATTGCTGATGGAATTTTTACCGATGTGGATGCTTTTGCTGTTTTGATTCCTGTCAGAGGGATTGCCTCCAATGGGATCATGGCCATCTACAAATTCTGTTCCTTTTCCTTTATCAATTTATCGATTTATGCTTCCATTTATCTTATTTGTGCATTATGTTCCATAATTAACTTCAATATTTCTTCTTTATGGCCTTCAGTCTCAACCACTTCTTTGGCTTGTGAATCTTCTGTAGCTGGAAGCTTCAACTGTTTTCTCATTGATTCTATATCAACATTTCCTTTTTAATAAATCCTCTGTTGTCTTTACATTTGTTGGGTCATACCCAATATTCAACACCAATTCTTCTAATGATTTGATTTTGTTGTCCTTGGCCAAAGAAGAGATTTTCTCCATATTTAATTGGGACTGAATATTGTTTAGTGATACCTGCAACTTTGAAGTAGTCATTGAGGTGTTGATCAAGGTAGATAATATCATCTCTCTTGTCTTCCTATGCATATCCATCTGGTCCACTAGATGGACATCTTTTACATCAAATTGAAAGGAAGTCTTTTTATAGTCTGAAGTTGTTTTAGGATGGGGAACTTGTGATTGCTAGAATGCCATTTTCATTCTTCCTCTTTCTATGTCAAAGGTTGACAACAACCTATGTTGAGCAGTGGAGGTATGCTTTCAGAATTGAGCATAGGTGTTTCTGTTGAGGAGTTCATTTATTTTCTTGATCTATTTGTACTTGTCAAAAATGTTTGACTTTGTTTGTCCATGAGTAGATTCAACTGTCAGATAAGTGTATGTTTGTCTTTGAGATGCTGGTGAAGATGTAGACACTATAAACTGATTGTATGAATAGGATGAAGAGTGTGGTCCCTCCATGACTATGGTGGACTGCATTTCTCCTTCCTTGAGCAAGTCTGGTGCATGGCTGGTCTTGGCCCTCTTTATGTAAACTTGGAAATCCCCAACTGATACCTCTGTGACAGAAGGGGAAACCTCCTTTATTGATCTCTTCTTTTCTTTATTTTGAGTTGTGTTAGTATGTGAGTCAATTAAAGGGGTAGGCTGTGTTGATTAAGGTTGGTTGTTATTGATGTCAACCCTTGAATAAAACCCCATAGCACAAGGTTTGGGTAATGGACCCAATATTGTTTGATGTAAATATGACTCATTATTGTCTTGTCATGGTTGATAAAAAGTAAAAATGTATGAACTCCAAAGTGGTCCCCTTATGGTGAAAGACCTCACAAGAAGACGCTTTTCGGAGTGAGAGAAACCATGCTTATTTGAGGAAGAATGAGATGAAGGACAATGAATTTGTGATTAAAACTATCCTAGATGGATAGTTCTTGTCATGCCGTTTTTGGTGGTA
>WSFP011497544.1:0-14176 GCA_009831015.1 Picea engelmannii
TACGATTTCATTTGTATCAATTTACATATAAGTCTTGATTTGATTTGCAAATAGCATGAGTCGTTTGTATATGTTTAATGTAGTTCTATTAATTTGAAAAAATGATCCTGTTGATTTCGTTTGGATTCGAAAATGATTTTGTTGATGGCTGAAGCAACATAAACTGTTGGTGTTGATTTCAATTGGTTCATGAAAATGATTTCATTGTTGTCGAGTTATCCAATACGATTCTGTTTACCCGAAATTGTGATAACAAATTGAACAGAGTACATCTATCTCTGTAATCATTCGATTGATCATAGTCTTGTCTGCTCTCGAATTAGTATAACAGTTTTTGATTTGAATGATTCGTTTGTTTTCAAATAGCAATTAAATATTTGTTTAATAGTTTGAATTTAATTCTTTGAGTTTTGAATTGGTTTTAAAAATATTATGTGTTTGATTTAGACCAGCTACAGAATCGCAAGATTCTGTAGCTAGTCTTAAAACTAGATTTTTGTCAATTTTATCAACAAAATATCCTTTTAACTTGTCTACTTTTGTCCTCTCTCAGGTACATACGAATTGCAGTGATCAAATGGGCATGCTGTGGAACTTTAGGGGATATTTGTGTGATGTAGTTTTTATTTTAAGTTGTTAGTTTGAGTCAGAAATAGAGACTTGGGATATCATCCTAGATTTTTTGTAAACTGTTTTGATAATTCCCATAGGGATGTTTTACCCTGAGGGAGGTCTTTAAATACTTGTTATTTTTTGTAATAATCATCATCCTCACTGTGGGAGAACCATACTATTGATTTATGATACATACTGAGATGAAAGTTGATGTCTTGAATAGCTTTAGCTTTCAATATATCAAACTTTTGTTTCAAGTTTTATTCATATCATTTTGCAGTCGATTATAGACTACTTTAGCTATCGTAATCTATTGCAGGTTGATGTGACTTGATTAATGTATTATTCATATCTGATATCTCTTATTTAAAAATACAAGAATTACTTTGTTTCAGTTATTGAATCACAGATTTCTCTTCTTCGTTAATTGAATCATTTTGTACAAATCCTTGCACACAGATTTATCTAAATGTGATGATTTGTAAATTATAAGATTGCTGTAACTTTTATGTCTTGTTTGTTCTGTTTTCGATATTCAAAAGAGCACTACTGCTTACTGTTTACTAGAGGCTTGCAGAGGATTGATGCGGGTTCCCCCCCATTCAACAACTAAACTGGATTCATTACATAGGACAAATTGGAAAGCGTTATCACAGGTTAGCTTATTAGTGTTATTTAAGTAGTTTAGATAGATATATGTATAGTTTAGATTTGTAGTTAGAGTTAGTGTTTTAGTTTCTTAGCTTAGATAGTTGGTTTTTATTCTATTTCTTTCTCATAAAATTATAAAAATCAAAAAATAGTTTCGCTGTCTTAGGACAGTTTGCAATTGATTTTTGCAGGTTTTCTTCTAAATCTGTAATTTATATTGTACATTTGTGATTAAGATTTGATTCAGTTGATAGTTGAATGTTAAATTTCATAAAATTATTATAGTTTAAGTAGTGAATTGTATATATTAATAGTTTAGATTTGTTTATTATTATTTTTTAATTATTTAGATTAGTTCATTTAGAGTAGTTTTCTTTTGTTTTCTTAGGACTTAGATCGGCTAACGGAGCCGCTAAACCTGTCAGGGTGGGTTATCCCAAATGGCTTGGGTTATTTAGACAACCTCAGACCGGATCCACTCTTCCAGTTGACGGACGGTCAATTTCACTCGTAAACATGTAGGTGTAATTTTTTTTCCAGATCAGTGTTCGAAGACATAGGAAGAGGAATAGGACATGTCCCATGTTTCGTATTCTAGTGCGGTTGGAAATATGGTGTATGCAATGGTTTGTACTAGACCAGACATTACACATGAAGTGGGAGTTTTGAGCAGGTATATGTCAACACTAGGGAAGGAACATTAGGAAATGATAGATAGATTTTTTAGGTATATGCGTGGCACTACTACTTATAGATTGTGTTACCAAGGAATACTAGGATTGGACATAGTGTTGTCCATACATGGCTTTGTTGATGTAGATTAGGTTGGAGATATGTATTGTAGAAGATATACATGTGGGCATGTATTTAACCTATTTGGAGGAGAAATTAGTTGGATGAGCAAAAGGCATTTTGTATTGTCACTCTCAACTACAAAATATGAATACATGGTAGCCACTCATGTAATATCCCCAAGGACGAGCCTTGTTGTAATCATGTTTATGAATTGTAAATCGTGTTTTGTAGGATGGTGAGCCAAGTATTGATAAGATGGTGGGCTTATGTGTTTATTAGGCTAGAGAGCCTAAGTGTTAAAGGCCAGGAGCCTATTTTTTTATATGTAATATGCAGAACATTAATAAAGATTAAACATCACTGCGTGCAGACCGACCACAAAGAAAGAGTGATGGGGGACTAAGATTCCAAATGGTGGGTAAGGGAAAAGGGGTTGAAAGGTTGGAAAGATGAGCTAATATTAGGGGCTTAAGTCCTTGAGAATAATATTTTATTATTATTCCAAAGCTGTGTGACAAACATGTTTTTATCCTAAGTCCTGGGAGAGGCAACACATGCATCTCCAACGTGTGTGAAAGGGAACACATGAAACTCCAGGAAGACAAGTGTCGACCTGGGCGCATGTAATTAATAGATGAAGCGTCAACTAAGTTGGGGGTTCGTCCTCCATTCTGTCATCGACTATCTGAACCGTTTGAGTCTGGGTTCGTTTTGCCAGTTTTTTCCAATCCTCCGTCTGAAACCGTGAGACCTCTGTGAACGACCTTTGCTTAATTATGTTGTCACACATTCTTGAAAATGAGAACCAGGAAGCTAACCGAGTATTCCTGTGAATACTGTGACCTCTGTATTCAACCCTTGCAATAATCATGCACACACCTGAGACCCGAAATCCGTGAAGCGTTTTGTGTCTTATGAGGGACCCGACACCTGAGTAATTGCCTAAGTGTGCTGTGTTTAGCGTGGGTTGTTGCCATTTTTGGGCCTATGCCCATTTTCTGTTGTGGTCGTCATCCCTGTGTGAATGAGTGTTGAAACGTGGTTGTTGTCCTCACCTGGATGGAGCCAAGTCGATGAGTGTGCTGAAGAAGCAGGTTGTCAGGCCTGTGGTTGAAGTGGCAGGTTGTCAGGTCTGTGAGCAGCTCTCTCTAGGTGAGAGAGTTTGATGGGAAGTGGTTTTTTCCCAGAGAGAGTCCATCACCAGCTACAGAGATCTGAGAATTCATCATTCGGCCTGTTTCCGAGACCCAGAGAGGGAGGTGAACCACCGATAGACTATTCTTGTGAAGGCATATACTCTCAAGTGGAACAAGCATGTGGGGAATGAGAGTCTGTGAGTAGTGGGTGTAAGAAGGCTCCTGGAGAGAATCCTTCCAGTTGCTCTGTGCAATTTTCCTATAACCTCAGCCTAGTCTAGAATTCTCTTGCCTTGGGTGGATCTTAGTCCCAGCTCGGGGGTGACCCACTGCTGAGCGTGATGAGGAACATGGTCTAAGGCTGGGAGGTTCATGGAAGGTGTGCACGTGGTTGGTGGAGTTACTACAGTTTCTACGATAAGTATCATTATGTATTTTAATTTCAACTAAAATGCATGTCTGTGATGCTCGTAATATTATCATGTATTCCGTTGCAATGATATTTACTGTTAATTCCATTATTTTTGAATGTTAGCAGTAATCTTGTGATTACTCTGTATTGTTTGGTTAAAGGAGTTAATTCGATTTAATATGCATGTTATATATATAAGTATGTGAATTTTTCTGCGTAGTAGCGTTGCCCAACAATGGGGTTGATGGCTGGGGACGTTACAATATGGTATCAGAGCCCATAGTTTCAACACTAAGCCTGGATGGGCCGGACAAGTGGTCTTTGGACCTAAGGTTTCGAGTGGAAATGGTGTTCGAATGGAACCAATTTTGAACCTTAGAATGTTTCTGAGTGCCAACGGGTTACTTGGCCGTGTTACGAAGCTCAGGAAGAGTAGCGGTAGAATAAAACCACATTCGGTGTGGTATTTGAACATAGAGAGAGAGAGAGATCAACACTTGGGGTGTTGGAGCCATAGGATCTATTTGGGAAAAAGGAGAGTCCTTTACGACCGCCAGATCTGGAGAAGGTGCAAGAAGGTTATCTTGGAAGCCTTTCAGAGTTCAGCAATCGGGAGAAGTGGAATGCGCTGAGGCACAAACTCCCGAAGTCCCGAAGTAGATCACAATCATCCGATTGAGAAGGACACACATTGGTAGATCGTGAACTCCAGGAGAAAGCGCTCCGGGAAAAAGTGAGTGTGGAGGAGTTTAAACTCTCGAAACTCGAAGAGCCAAAGTGGCGAGTCATGATGACGTCACCTGGAGGTGATGTGGACACATGGGTTGCGTGCCAAGTGTAAGTGGATTCTGAACTGTGGAAGGTTGAAATGGAATTTGGAACGTGATGAATGTCACCCATCTGAATGGGCCACATATCAGTCGCTAGTATGCTGCCATGTGGTATCCTATATGAGAAGGGTTAATAGGGTCGAGGTTACATAACATAGTTAAAGGTCGAAAGACCCATAGTGGCGTTGATCACGATACATCAAGATCAATGGCCATAAGGCATTGCGGGGACCCAAGTTGCATGGAAGTTAATTCTCCAAGGCGGTCCCGCAATCGAAACCATGGTTTCACTGAGGGGTTAAGTGTTAGCATCAAGAGAATTACAGGATGAAAGGTGGGTTAATCCAAACCACCGTTGCATGACCCCGCAATTGGGAAAATGTTAAGTGATTCTATGAAATAATGTCACCTAAGGTGACGTGGGAGTGTTCAGAGATTAATGGTTCAGGCTGAGCAGATGTGAAATCTTCCAAAGTTCCAGAACTCAGACGCCTAAGGTTCCATAGAAAGTGTCAATCATTGGATGCTGGGTAGACGTGGACTGTTGATCCACCCTACTACGCGAGTTCAATAACTCAGAATTCTAAGTGATTGCCATATTGTGCTTTGAAAATTTCTATGGCCGAAGGCTCGAGTATGCGCTTATTGATTTAGCACTTGGTCACGACCCATGGTTGCATGGGTTGGGAACTGAGAAAAAAGGGCTAGTGCTTGAAAACTTAGCAGAGCAGAGCTTCGAAAGAAGAAATCTACAAGGAGTCTTGATTGAATGAGAATCATAAAGAATGAAAGTTGAACATTTTCTTGAATCAGATTTGTTTATGAATGTTGTGGGATTTGTTAAGGAATAATGGCTTGACAAATTCTAGTTGTCTGCACATTATGTTTATAGAAGTTTAATGAGTGGCAGAACTGAATAGAGTTGCCACTGAGTGCAAAGAAATGGAGGAGACACAAAATTATTCTAGTTCAGAGAGTGAAGCAAAAGGAATGGATGTTCATTTGGGAGTTGAAGCGTCGAACTCCAATGGGCATGGAGAAGAGATAGATAAGGAAGGGCATATGATGAAAATCATTGAACGATTGTAGAAAGATGCCCAAACTCACCGCACAAATAGTAGAAATATCATGAAAGCTAAGGAATGACAAGGAAAATTCAACTTAAAGTTGATAAGGATCCTGGAAAGGATCGAAAATAAATTGGATAAGGAGAGTGACTCAAGAAAAACAGGGGGTTGTAGGATCCCTGAGAAGAAAAGAAGATCAAGAAGTGTTAGAAGACATCGTCGTCACTCCCTGAAACACTCCAATAGGGAGGCACATAGTAGTTCAAGTCCATCTCCTACCAGAAATAACAAGAGATCTGGAGTGGATGAACTGAAGGGCGAAATGAACAAGATTAAGCCTCCTACATTTGATGGAAAACATAAGAAGGAGAAATATTTTGAGACATGGTTACTTGGCACGAGGAAATATTTCCAACTGCAGAATTATTCCTCTCATGCAAAAGGAAGAATTGTGATGTATCAATTGAAAGGAAAAACATCCATGTGGTGGGATCAGCTTGTGCAGGTGCAACACATTAGAGAGAAAGATATCACTTGGAAAGAATTCAAGAGATATTTCGAGAAGAAATACTTGACTAAAAGATATTATGAAAGAAATATGAAAGAGTTCTTTGAACTCAAGCTAGGTAACATGACCATTGATGAATACGAGCGAAGATTTTTGGAATTGCTGAAATATGTTCCGTTCATCAAAGATGAGACTGTCAAGATTCATAGGTATCTAAGTGGATTTACACCTTCCATTGGGGACGAGATTCAGTATGATGACCCTAAGACTATGGAAGAAATGATAAGGAGGGAGAAATGCTTATATGAGCAACAAAGAGAGAAGCCTAATTTTTGGAAGGCTTGGGAAGAGAAGAAGAAATTTTAGATGGATTAGAGGAAGAAAGGAACTAAGCCACCATTTTTCAGAAACAATCCTCAAGGACAACCATAATTTAAAGAGCCGAGAATGGCTGATGTAGGGGAACAAAGGCCAAGACAGATGCCCATTTAGTGTTGGGGTTGTCAGGGGAACCACAAGTACAAATATTGTCCCCATAAAAATGGAAAAGTGAGAGTTGTCCATAATGTTCAACAAGCTGAAACAATGGAGGACATGGGCAGTAGAATGCCAAGGATCTACGCAACCCTGGACAACAAGAAAGCAGAATATCAGTCACACATGATTGAAGTGGAAGGTATGATCAATAACCATCCCTTCACTATTTTAATTGATTCAGGGTCTAGCCATAGTTATATAGATCCTAGAGAGGTGGAAATTTTGCAATTGTCAAGAAGAAAACATGAAAAGTCTTGGTTAGTGCAGCTGGCTACAGAAACCAAGAGGAAAGTCATTGAGTTAGTTAAGTCCTGTCTAGTGGACATGAAGGGACTGAGCACGAAGGATGAATTGAACATTCTTCCTTTAGGTTCTTATGACTGTCTAATTGGGATGGACTAGTTGAACCAACACCATGCCATCTTGGACTGTCGTAATAAGGAATTCACTTGCTTGGATGAGGAAGGAAATCGGAAAATAGTCCAAGGAATTCCCATAGTTGTTTTTATCAGATAAATCGTAGCAATGCAGCTGAAGAAGTGGTACATAAAAGGCTGTCAATTATTTGCAGCCCGTGTGGAGGAAGCATCTAAGGAAGTGGTCTCAAATATTGGATATCATGCAGTACTAAAGGAGTTTGAAGATGTATTCCAGGAGGTACTTGGACTACCCGTGAAGAGAGATATTGACTTCTCTGTAAACTTTATGCCTGGAGTAGCTCCAGTGTCGAAAGCTCCTTACAGAATGAGTACACCAAATTTGAAAGAACTACAATTGCAACTTGAGGAGATCCTGAAGAGGGGGTACATACACCCAAGTGTGTCACCTTGGGGTGCCCCAGTCCTATTCGTGAAGAAGAAGGACGAGACATTGAGATTGTGTATCAATTTCAGACAATTGACAAAGTAAATGTAAGGAACAAATATCCTTTGCTAAGGATTGATGACCTCTTCGATCAATTGAAGGATGCGAAGATATTTTCGAAGATATACCTCAAGTCGGGATATCACCAGGTAAGGATAAAGGATGAATACATCAACAAGACTTCCTTTAGAACAAGGTATGGTCATTACGAGTTCATAGTGGTTCCGTTTGGGCTGTCGAACACACCCGTTTTTTTTATGTGCTTGATGAATGGTGTATTCAGAGACTATCTGGACAAGTTTGTCATAGTATTTTTGGATGACATCCTGATATATTCCAAGTCAAAGGAAGAGCATGAAAAACATCTGAGGATGGTGTTGTAGGTGCTAAGAGAGCACCAACTATATGCCAAGTTGAGAAAGTGCTCGTTTTATCAGGAGAAAATCCATTACTTGGGAAATATTATTTTGAAGGATGGGATAGCTGTAGATCCTGAGAAGATTGAGGCCATCAGAGAATGGTCAACTACAAAGAATGTGACGAAAGTCATATCCTTTATGGGTCTAGATGGTTATTACAAAAGGTTTATTGTAGGGTTCTTAAGGATAGTTCACCCTATCACTTCCTTGCAAAGGAAGGAGAAGAAGTTTCAATGGACAAAGGATTGTGAGAGAAGATTCCAACAATTGAAGCAACTGTTAATCAGTTCTCCAATCCTGAGGATTGCATATCTGAATGAAGACTTTGTAGTGTGTAAAAATGCATGCAAAGAAGGATTGGGAGGAGTCCCCAGTCAAAATGTATTCGTAATTTGTTATGAATCCAAAAAGTTGAAAGAGCACGAAAGGAGCTATGCAACTCATGATTTGGAGCTGGCAGCCATAGTGCACACTCTAAAGAAATGGAGGCATTACCTCACGGGAAGGAGTTTTGAACTGAGAACAGACCATAATGATATGAAGTATTTGTTTGATCAACCAACCTTGAACGCTAGACAGAGTAGGTGGCTAGAGTTTCTTTTTGAGTACGATTTTGATATCAAGCATATCAAAGGGAAGGAGAATAAAGTGGTTGATGCACTCAGTAGGAGAGTACATGAATTACATGCTACAGTCATTAGCATGTACTGAACTGATATTTAAAGAAGAATTTTGAAGGCTACAAATACAGATTTGCAGTACAGGGATTTGGTAGCAAAGCTACAACAAGGTGAGATGCCACAGAAAGTGGAGATTTATAAATTGGAAACTAATGGAATACTTTTGTACAAGAACAAAATTTTTGTACCTAATGTCTAGGATTTGAAACTTGCGATTTTGCATGAAATGCATAATGTGCCTTATGCAGGGCACCCTGGATATCATAAAACTGTGGCAACAATCAAGAGCCATTATTTATGGCCAGGTATGAAGAAAGATATTGCAGAATACATCGCCATATGTATGGAGTGTCAGAAGGTTAAAGCTGAGCACAGACACCCAACAGGGTTGCTACAACCTTTACCCATTCTTGAGTGGAAGTGGGAAGTGGTGACAATGGATTTCATCACGAGATTGCCTAGAATAGGCAAGCAACATGATTCAATCATGGTAGTAGTGGACAAGATTACGAAAGCTACCCATTTTATTCCACTAAAGACTACTCACAAGGCAATGGATGTTGCTGACATATTTATGAAGGAAGTGGCACAATTGCACGATATTCCCAAGACAATTGTGTCTAACAAAGACCTGAAATTTACCTCAAATTTATAGAAAAAGGTTATTCAAGGGGTTCGAAATGAATCTGAACTTTAGCACAGCCTATCATCCTGAGTCGGATGGGAAGATAGAGCAGGTGAATCAAGTAATAGAAAACATACTAAGGGTGTATGTGATGGACAAACCATCGAAATGGGAAGACTACCTCCACTTGGTAGAATTCACCTACAATAATGGGTATCAAGTATCGTTTAAGATGAGCCCATTTGAAGCACTTTATGTAAGAAAGTGAAATACTCCAGTAATCTGGGATAATCCATCTGATAGTGCAGTAGTTGGGCCATAGTTGCTCAAGGAAATGGAAGAACAAATGCTAAAAATTAAGAAGAATTTGAAAGATTCCCAAGACAGGCAGAAAAGTTATGGTGATAAAAATAGAACCCACAGAGAGTTTAAAGTGGGAGAGAATGTTTTCCTGAAAGTGAAAGCCAATAGAAGTTCCCTGAAGCTGGGAAACGACACTAAGTTGTCAGCCAGATTTTGTGGGCCATTTGAAATCCTAGAAGGGATTGGGCCAGTTTCATATATGATTGCATTACCTGCATCCATGACTGTACATACTGTGTTTCATGTTTCATTTCTTAAGAAATATATAAATGATGCTAATCATGTAATTGATTGGAATGTGATTCAGGAGGAGCAAGAAGGTGTCCTGCAAGTGCATCCCGTGATCATATTCGACCGAAAAAGGAAACAACTCCAGAATCGAGACACAGGGCTTGTAAAGTTCCAGTGAACTTGGTACGGTTTTGAGGACAGGACTTGGGAACATGGCGATGCTATGCGGGCAGAATATCCACATCTTTTTGAATATTTTGAAAATCTTGTTGATGTTGTGCGAAAGTTGCACTTAGGACAGTGAAAAAATAAGGGGAGGGGATTGTAATATCCCCAAGGACGAGCCATGTCGTAATCATGTTTTGTAGGTTGGTGAGCCAAGTATTGATAAGCTAGTGGGTTTATGTGTTTATTAGGTCGGAGAGCCTAAGTGTTAAATGCTAGGAGCCTGTTTTAATATATGTAATATGCAGAACATTAATAAAGACTAAAAATCATTGTGTGCAGACCAACCATGAAGAAAGAGTGATGGGGGAATAACCTTCCATAGGGTGGGTAAGAGAAAAGGGGTTGAAAGGTTGGAAAGAGGGGCCAAGATTAGGGGATTAAGTCCTTGAGAACAATATTTTATTATTATTCCAAAGCTGTGTGACAAACATGTTTTTATCCTAAGTCATGGGAGAGGCAACGCATGCAAATCCA
Organism: Picea engelmannii; assembly: GCA_009831015.1. NCBI lineage: Eukaryota > Viridiplantae > Streptophyta > Pinopsida > Pinales > Pinaceae > Picea > Picea engelmannii. Next base: position 10,436 of record WSFP011497544.1, read on the forward strand.
ACATGTGCGAAAGGGAACACATGCAGCTCCAGGAAGACAAGTGTCGACCTGGGTGCATGCAGTTAAAAGATGAAGTGTCAGCTGAGTTGGGGGGTTGTCCTCCATTCCGTCATCGACTGTCTGAACCATTTGAGTCTGGGTTCATTCTGCTAGTTTTTCCTGATCATCCGTCTGAAACTGTGAGACCTCTATGAACGACCTCTGCTTAATTCTGTTGTCACACACTCCTGAAAATGAGAACCAGGAAGCCAACTGGGTATTCCTGTGAATCCTGTGACCTCTGTATTCGACCCTTGTAATAATCATGCACACACCTGAGACCCAAAATCCGCGAACAATTTTGTGTCTTCTGAGGAACCCAACACCTGAGTAATTTCTTGAGTGTGTTCTGTTTAGCATGGGTTGTTGCCATTTTCGGGCCTATGGCCATTTTCTGTTGTGTTCATCATCCCTATGTGAATGAGTGTTGAAATGTGGATGTTGTCCTCACCTGGCTGGAGCCGAGTCGAGGAGTGTGATGAAGAAGCAGGTGGTTAGGCACGTGGTTGAAGAGGCAGGTTATCAGGCCCGTGGTTGAAGAGGCAGGTTGTCAGGCCTGTGATCATCTCTCTCCAGGTGAGAGAGTCTACCAGGAAGTGGTTTTCTCCTAGAGAGATTCTAGCACCAGCTACGAAGATATGAGAATTCCTGATCTGGCCTACTGTTGAGACCCATAGAGGGAGGTGAAGCACCGATGGACTATTCTTGTGAAGGTGTATACTCCTGGGTGGAACATACATGTGGGGAATGAGAGTCCATGAGTAGTGGGTGTAAGAAGGCTCCTGGAGAGAATCCTTCTTATTGCTTTGTGCAGTTTTCCTATAACCTCAGCCTAGTCTAGGATTCCCTTGCCTTGGGTAGAGCTTAGTCCCAACTCGGGGGTGACCCACTGCTGAGCGTGATGAGCAGTGTGGTCTAAGGCTGGGAGGTTCATGGAAGGTCTGAACATGGTTAGTAGAGTTACTATAGTTTCTAAGATAAGTATCATTATGTATTTTAATTTCAACTACAATGAATGTCTGTGATGCTTGTAATATTATCATGTATTCCGTTGCAATGATATTTCCTGTTAATTCCATTATTTCTGAATGTTAGCAGTAATCCTGTGATTACTCTGTATTGTTTGGTTAAAGGAGTTAATTTGGTTTAATATGCATGTTATATATATAAGTATGTGAATGTTTTCGTGTAGTAGTGTTGCCCAACAGTGGGGTTGATGGCCGAGGACGTTACAACTCATGCAACCAAGGAAGAGATATAGTTACCGTAAAACCATTGCTTCCCCCAATTTGTAAATATAACTATAATTTGCCAAGAGACTATGGTGGATTAAATATGTGTGAATGTTTGATTTGATGAACCTTTGTATAAAAGGGTCAATGCATGAATTTTATGTTATTAATAGAAAATGGTTATGTGTCGCACAACTGTTGAAAGGGGGAAGTTTTCCAAGATAGACCATGGATGTTATGAGAGAGATGGTGAGGGAAACCAAGAATGGTTGAGATGACCCTCACCAAACCAATACTTACTGGATGTAATTTCTCAGCAGTTCTCTGACCTAGAAATTCATTACCAGTCAAGTTGGTAGTTGGAAGGCCCTCCTCAAGAGTTAATGAGGAGATGGGGTAGGGTACCCATCTGTAAGGCTACCAAGATTGACCATGAGTTGGGGATTCAGACCCATGTAACTTTGCTGAGGAAGGAAATAAAGGAAGTAATTCGGGGGGACAGAGGCAGATCGATAAGGAAGCATAGTAGAGAAAATAATCTCAAGAAGAGAAGAGAGCATGGTTCAACTCTGGAGTTGAGAAGAAAATAGAGGAGAAAGCTCATTTTGGCTGTAAGAAGCCATGGGAATGGTTTCACTACAAGATGATAAATGAGGTTGACGAGTGACTGAGGAAGTTCTCGTACATACCTCCTTGCTTGGAGTAGAGAAAACCCGTTTCCAAGCTCCCGTGGGAGGAGGAGAGTAACCTCTGTCCCTGACTGTCGTGGAGCAAGGAGAAAGAATCTCTCTCAAAGAATCATGGTATAGCTCAGGGGTGGCCAATGGTAAATATGTCAGGAGAAGTTGTGCCTATGGTTGGGCGGAAACATGCATCCCTTTCAACAATCACCTCACATTGTCCGATTCTGATAAGTATTTTCATACTCTCTGTAATACATTGGATGTGATGATTGAATGTCTGTGTTTATGGTTATGTCTTGCAATGTTTGAACAATTATTAGAAATTCTCATTTTCTTCTCTAGACTGCTATATTTACATGGTATTCAATTTACGTCAGTTTAGCCACTAGAGATTTATGGTATGTGAATCCGCAGAAGAGTCGGGGTAGGATTAAATGAAATGTCTGAGTACTGCCTACCTTTTGAGTTTACCTTAGCGGGAATGTTGATTTAAACTCTGTGGGAGAAGGTCATTTCATTCATACCTTCCACCCATGTGACTGAGGGCTCATACCCATTGCCTTAATCAAGTCTCGACTAAGAGTTGAGTGTAGATCAAAACCTCAATATGATCCCATATGACCTAGGGTTTGAAACCCCTCGCTAAGCTCGAAAGAAGTGAAGCTTCTTTGGCTTCGACACTTCGGGACTTATGACTCCACAACTCTCGAAAATAGTTGAAGGTCAGAGTCGTGAATTGATGAGGGTCATGGATCTGGGAATCCAGTGGATATCTCTCTTAGCCATTAGATCGGATTTAGGAAGGGGTAGCGTTAAGTACTTCAATGAAGTTCCACTTTGGGAGAATAGGAGTGGTCTAGAACCAAAACTCCTGAATGTCGGAGTCACGAAGTTAATTTGGACCGTTGAGAATAGAGGGACGTGTGTCCACAGATCAATGACTATCCAAAAGTTTGGGTATTCGACAGTATCAATGTGAAGACATAGGGATGTTTGAGTTTCCCCAAATCTCTACAAGTCGGAGTAAATCCTGGACATGAATGCCAGGTGCACGTGGCGATAGATCGGTCATGGTTCAAAGATTCAGAACTCTGGGAGGAAGCTGGAAGTTGCATGCCTAACTTCTGAATGTTGAACTTACGAAGTGATGTGGATTGTCGATCCTCATATCTTTTAGGATCCCTCTCAATCGTCGATCTAAGCACTACATTGAGAACCCCTCTTAACCGCCCAACCAACCGGAAAAGCATCGTGGAGTGACACGTGGCTCCCTCTTGTCCCCTATCAAATTTCGTCTATTGGACTAGAGCTATAGGATGAGAGGCTACGTGGAAGGAGATACTATAGTCAAGAACCATGGGAAGACCTCTAGGATGAGCCTTCCTACCATAAGTGTGTATCAGCAAAAATTTCCATTCCAGAGTGGAAATAAACCATTCAGAGTAGTTCCAAGTAAGACTGATAACCTAAAGAGAGAAGCCTTTAAATGTTGGGGTTGTGGAGTGTTCGAAAAAACAGGTATTCCAATAGAGGACGAACACCTTCAGTAACCACTCACATAACTAGATCAAATATCAACACACCGATGTTTTCAAGTGGTAAAACCCCTACGGGGAAACATCCACGGCCCCAACCAACGCGACTACTTGGAGCAGTTTATTAATGCAAAGAAAAAGATTACAGAGAGATTTTACAAGAGAGTTTCTCACAATCGATCATCGACAAATGACCCTCCATGATCTTTAAATAGAGATCATGGACCAATCGGGTGTTAAGCCACGGATCAA
>WSFP011497545.1:0-14176 GCA_009831015.1 Picea engelmannii
TACAATTACCGACTTGATTAATCCTCAATGGGGATTAATCTAATAATAATAATAATAATAATGACATGATTAATCCACAATGGGGATTTAATCCAATAACAAAATAATAAGAATGCTCTTCGCAGTTACATTATTTCAACAGGAGGACTCTTGGAAGTTTTGGAGATTGAATGGAGGGGTATTTTATTTGTCCAATGCTTGGACTACTTGGGTCTGCCTTTCCGCTGTACCCTCTGTAGGAGGATAGACCACTTGCGGAAGGAATGTACAAAGATCTATGGTTCCCAACTAGATGAAGATTTAGTAGATGATTCACTTGGAGACAATGTTACTCTGTTGGGGGATGACGAAGTTTAAATGGATTTTTCCAGACTCTGCTCTTAGGACAGTCCTTCAACTGTGGATACGACTTTCATAGGTAAGTTGAAACATTTATGTCCCAAGCTTTATTATTCGTTATTGGCATGGGAACATGATCATTTAAACTCTATCTTCTTCGCAGGCCAGTCTAAAAGGATGGTTCTGGATACTGACAAGTTCTCTCATCAAACTATTGTTTCTATGACAGTGGATGGGGATGTTCCATGTAGTCCTCTTGTGGTTTCACCTACCGAAGTGGTAGCAGACCTTTCCACTAGTCATTCTAGGTTTGAGACCGAAACCACTTTTGCCCCGGGTTATGTTGAACATGAACTTAGTGACAGTGCTCTGGATAGCCTGTTAACTAACTTAATCCCTGCAGAGCATAGACTTACAAAATATTTACCGATACCAACTTTTCTAGGTGCCACTCCTGTGGTGAGGTCGGCTACTTTAGGTACTTCTTTTGACAGTTTAGGGAAGGGTTTCACTATTGTGAATGATCCTGCGTGGTCAAGGGGATTGGGGTTTGAAGTCTCTCCAATTAAAACTCGAAATGCCCATAGGAAGGCAGGACCTACAAACAACCCTATACCTACAGTTTCTACTACCACTGATCTTGGGGCGCTTAGAGGATTAAAATCCCTAGCAAGGGCTACAACATGATTTTAGTATCCCTCAATATCAGAGGGGTCAGAGGACCCCTGAAACAAACCTCCTTACGTAGACTTTTGAAAAATACTTCTCCGAGTATTATTTTCTTACAAGAAACTATGGTGTCTGCAGATAAGGCAAGAAATTTTATGTTTAAACTATGACCTGAGTGGATGATTTGTGATGTGAGTGCCATGGGGACTTCTAGTGGTTTACTTGCATCTTGGGATCCTAATTTATTTTCTTTTGATCCTTTTCTAAGTACTAGTGGTATTCTATTGTCAGGATACTCATTATCGGATAAAAGGAAGCTATTGCTTCTTAATGTCTACGGACCCTGTCAGGACATAAAAGAATTCTAGGTATCGGTGGAAGCTTCAGGTATCCTAGAACAAAAAGATCTAATCATTATAGGAGACATGAATTTTACTACTTCATCTGTGGAGGTTTGGGGGCATAATGCTTTACAAGACTCTTTGGTGGGTTTTTTCAAATCTCTTTTCTTAAAAAACTCTTTAGTTGATGTTTCTCCTACAGAGATTGTTCCAACGTGGAGGAACGACAAAGCAGGGGTTGATAGTATTTCAAAAAGACTTGACAGGATTTATATAGTAGAGGATCTCTTGGCTACAACTCATAGGTTTAGGACTTGGGTAAAATACCCATTTATGTCAGAGCATGAACCCATTTTTCTCGAGTTTGGAATGGGGATCCCGAAGGTGGCGTATCTTTTTAAGATTAACTCTGTTTGGATTGGGGAGGATACTTTTGAGGTGTTGGTAAAGGATGTGTGGATGGATCTTGATCTCGATAAAAGAATAGGTGCCCAAAGGAGATTGGTGGGGAAAATCTCTACTTTAAAATGCCGTGTAAAAAGATGGGCTAAGGAAAACCGTCTCCGGGATATGAGGGATCTTAATAAGATCGAAGAGACCCTCGAAATTATATATGAGCAGATGATTCAAGCAAACACTACTGAAATTTTTGACCAATCTGTATACAACCTTGAAACAAAGAGAAAGAAGTTATTGTTGGTAGAGGAAGAAAAATGGCGCCATAAAAGTAGAGCTATATGGATCAAAAGTGGGGACAATAATACTAAGTTCTTTCACAGTTTTGCAAGCTGCAGGTGAAACAAAAAAATCATTTAGGGGATCAATGATGGCACAAGGGTTTCACATTTGGGACAGGAAGTTATCAAGACGTAAGCAGTAAAGTTTTTTAAATCTTTCTTCAATGATATTGGACATAAATCTATTGTTAATCAGATCAACTCAATTAGAATGTTTCCGAGCATTATCTGAGAGGAGGAATTAAGTCTTTTGGAAAAAGTTTTTACAAAGGATGAAATTCTCGAGATTCTAAGGGGCTTTGCAAAGGACAAAATCCTTGGTCCAGATGAATGGACCGTGGAGTTGTTCTTATATTTCTTCGAGTTGGTTGGTCAGGATTTATTAGATATGGTGGAAGAGTCTAGAATCAGAGGTGAGGTAATCAATTCGATTAACTCCACCTTTCTCACCTTGATTCCCAAAGTTAATAATCCTACAGAGTTCAGTGATTTTCGACTGATTTCCTTATGCAACTTATGTTACAAGATTATAACAAAAGTTACTGCTAATAGAATTAGACCAATTTTGTCCAGATCTTTATCATAGGAGCAACTGGGTTTCCTTGAAGGAAGGAAAATACTTGATGCAATCGGGACAACACAAGAATGTTTACATAGTATTAAAAGTAAAAAATTACAAGCTATAATTCTGAAACTTGATTTAAAAAAGGCATATGATTGTACAAATTGGGATTATCTAAGGCTAATACTGCTTCAAAGTGGTTTTGGTAATCCAACTACCAATTGGATTATGGCTTGTGTATCTTCTACTAATTATGCTATTCTAATTAATGGAGAGCCCACAAACTTCTTTAAAAGCAATAGGGGTCTAAGACAGGGATGCCCAATGTTGCCTCTTCTTTTTATAATGGTTATGGAAGGTCTTAGCCTGGCACTCAAAAAAGCAAAAGCTGAAGGCAATATCACCGGAATTAAGGTATCCAAATTGATTAAAATTCTCCATCTCCTTTTTGTAGATGATATTCTAATTATGACTAGAGCGACCCTTACAGAGTGGGAGGTAATACAGGATATTCTACAAAAAATTTGTTGTGCCTCGAGTATGGTTATCAATGCTCAGAAGTCTGTCTTACTTCACTCAGGGGTCCATTTGGAAACACTCAGGTCATTAAAGGATATTCTCCTCTTTCCCTATAAAGATTTGGCTTCAAGTTTCAAATATCTGGGTTTTATGTTAAAACCTGACAGTTATAAAGCAGGTGACTGACAATGGCTACTTGACAAATATGAGTCTAGGATATCTCATTGGAGTAATAAGTGGTTGTCCCTTGAGGGACGTTTAGTTTTGATTAAGGTGGTCCTGGAGATTCAACCAGTTTATTGGTTGTCTCTTGCACATATTCTGATCTCTGTTCTTCAAACTATATGTAAGATGTGTTTTGATTTCCTATGGTCTGGTAACAATCACAAAAGGAAGCATCATTTAAGCAGCTGGCAGTCTATTGCTAGACCCAAAAAATATGGAGGTTGGGGGCTTTGTAATATTTTCCTTTTCTATAGATCTTTGGCCATAAACACTTTGTGGAGAGCTTTGATGAAACAAGGAATTTGGCAAAGCGTACTCAAGGATAAGTACTTTCCACATGTATTAGTTTTGACTTGGCTCCGATTAGCGGAACCGGTTCACCCTTTTGGTTCACAGACATGGAAAAATCTTCGAAATACTTTGCCAATTATACTTCAGTGGATGGCTTGGAAACTGGGTACCGAACAATCGATTTTAGTCTGAAAGGATGGGATCTTAGGCATGGGACAAGACGCCATACTATCACAGGAATTGGTGAGTCATCTAAATCAAAGGGAAATCCACCTCTTATATCAAGCGAGCCGACAGAGGAATGGAACCGTGACAGGGATAAGTTGGATCAGTAGTGCCGAGTTGGGGCTGGAAGAACCACTAGCTAAGGAATGGGATCGCTACAAGCAATCTTTGATTGAGTCTAGAATTTCATTAGTTGACAAATAGGATGAGTTGATTTGGACTGGAGGTGACAAGTCTGGTTACATCACAGTCAAGAATGTTTATGAAGCTTTATCAAAATCTCTATGGAATAACAAGCTCAGAGGATGGAGGAGAGAAATTTGGAAGTGGGAGTGTCCACTGAAGATAAAGCTATTCGTTTGGCTATTAGCAGAAAAAAAAATATTATCTTAGTAAAATCTACAAAAGCGCGGATGGAAGGGGCCAGGTATTTGTAATTTGTTAAAAAAAAAAAATCTACAAAACATCTTTTTATAAACTGCTCTTTCACCCGGTCAGTATGGGAGGAAATAAAAAAGGCTATGAACTTAGCTTATGGATGGAATGGAAATACAGTGACAGAATCCTTCCAAAATTGGACTATTCAGAATTCCAATATGTCTGCACTTCCAACATACATCTGTTGGTGCATTTGGATTGATAGGAATAAGTCGATCTTTGATGAAACGATGCCCTCAGTGCAAAGAATTGTTTACTTAGCAAGGAGTGTTATGGGTATAACTATGAATCCACATAAAGGCAATAGTCCTCGGAATATTGTGTTTACCTTTCCTGTAGATAAAACTCTAGCTTGGTTTGATGGGGCTGCACAACAAAATGGTCTTCTAAGTGGAGCTGGAGGTGTCATAAAGATAAACGATCTTAGAGAATATAGATGGATACTAAACTATGGGAATGGAACAAATACCAGAGCTGAACTTATGGGAGCATGGGCTACTATAACTCTTGTAGTTAGATTATCAGTATCTAATTTACATGTATTGGGTGACTTTAAGATAGTCATTGATTGGCTCAATAGGAAAGGTGTTCTCAGGGTGGCAAATCTGGATGTGTGGAAGGAAAGAATATAAGAAATCTGTCTTCTTTTCAGATCTATCTCATTTGCGCACATATATAGGGAGGCAAACAAACAAGCGAACTGCCAATAAAAAAAGGCTCTCCACAGTTGTCGAGGGAGAATAACATACAACCTTTGGGTGGATGGCCATGAGGGCCCAACTCAGTTCATAAATCTGTAGTTTTTTCTTTTTTGTCTCTCTTTTGTCTTTGGGACTTTTAAAAGGCAAGCTCTAGTTTTTTTCTGTTATATCCTCTTGGAGAGAGGATCTTTTTTGAAGGACATCTATACTTTTTTTTCTATTGTGACAAAGATGATAGGCTAGCCATCTTTTTGGTCTATAGAACTACTCTTTTATGGACTTTTCTTTTTTGTATTTTGACTGGACAGAGTGGACTTTGTGCCACGTCAACGCAGAAAGACTTATGTAAAAAGATTATATTATTTTTAATATAATGTGAAATTTTCTTTTGGAAAAAAAAGTCTACCTCCTCTCATGCATGAGATAAATATCCTAAGTTTTATATACGATGTTGATGGCTAGATATTCTAGAAATGAGATGATCCTTTCTGGGTAGTTTTATGGGTAACTAACAAAGATATTGCGATTTTAGGATACTGAGTGTATAGTGATCTTTTTTTTGGTAGTTTTATGGCTAACTAATAAGGATATTAGGTTTTTGGTTTTTAGATTAAAACATGTTTTTGGTTTAGAGTATAATCTAATGTTTTTAATTGGTTAAGAGTTCATTTTCCTTGGATGAGTAGGACTTAATGTCTCTGATTAGTTAAGAGCTCATCTTTCTTGGACACAAAGGCATTTAAAGACATTTGGAAGTGGAAGTATACCCCTTTACTAAGCATCAATAAAATATTTCAAGTGGCTAAAGTTTGCTTGCACACAATGATGCACATTGAGGTCTTGAGATTGTATCAATAAAAACTAAGTGAGTAACCATGAGTATTGTATATTTTTTCTTGCTTTTAAGTAATCTAAAAGTTTATTTAATTGATTAAATCATCAACCAAAAGTATGATTAATTTAATTGGTTGAACTAATCATCCAAAATATGGTTATATTAATTAATTGAACCATTCTCTAAATCATATTGCAAAGGCCATATCTCTTATGCTTCGAATCCAATGGAATCCATGGCTATCTTGCTATGCGCACATGAGAGGATTTTTCTTCGGAAAAACATGAAAGATTCTCGCCATATTTTAGTAAAAAAAAAAGAGTTTGTAACTAATTTCTCCTTTGAAAAAATAAATAATTGTTGATTTATTTTTTATATATACTAAAAAAAAATTAAGATAAGTTATCATTTGACATTTAAATTAAAAATATCTTTTTATTAATTAAAAGTAGTTGTTATTATTGTAATTTGTTATACTTTAGTATTTTCGTTAAAGGTCCTTCCCTTAATGAAAAGTGTCATGAGTTTATATGTGTAAGATTTCCTTGGAAACTTTAAAAACAAAAAGATGGGATTTTTCATTAGAATTCTTTTCTTACCAAAAAAAATAAGAGAGAAGTTTCCCACCAAAAAAGGAGGTACTACAACAATTTTATTTATTTTTTATGATAAAAAGAAAATAAAAAATTCTATTTTTTGAATTTTTTAATTTGTTTTCATGTTCTTGGAGCTTGTTCCGATTTTATTAGGAGCTTGGGAACATTTACTAAATATTTTTAATTGGTTGGGAATTGGGAACGATTTTGGGAACTTGGGAGCTTTTTGGAAGCTTCAACTTCAAGGAAAACTAGACCTTAAAAACTTGAGTATAGAGAGCTTTAAATTAAAATTCTATTTTTGGTATTATTAAAAATTAAAATGCAAATATTTTTATTCAATTATTAATTTATTACAAAAACCAAATTTATTATAAATATTTGTATCATATGTTAAATTAAATATTAGTTTATAATGGTCAATTAGAAGTTAGACTTAGGCATTAATAAAGTCAAAGTGGCTTTAGGTTAATTTATTTGCTTTTAGGTTATATTTTCACTTTATCCCATATTCATAAAGTGGTTTGACTCTACTTGATTGTAACCTATATAAGAAAGCTATTTGCTCTCTTATTTAATTGATTGAATAAAGACATATAACCTTATTCAAGTTATCTTGGTTTCTGTGTGTGCTCGATTTTCGTTACATGGTATCAGAGCAGGGTTAGGGTTGCAGAGTCTGGGAGCACGTGAAGACTAGTGACGAATCAAATCGAGGGATCGCTAGTGACGAATCAAGGGATCGCCAGCGTAGCACACTCAAGGAGCCGAAAGGGTTTCGGATCAGCCAGAGCCGGGTTCATTTGATTTTTTAGCAGCAGCAGTGGTCGATTTCTGAAGATCAAACCGCACATACAGATTTTTACACAACAACCTTTTTTTTTTTTTACCGTATGATAATTTAATTCTGCAGCCCGGAAATTTAATTGAGTCATACAAATTAATTCATCCGTACAGAATTGATTTGTAGCATACAAAAAATTTAATTTAGCATCCAGACCGTACAGATCAGTCGTACAGTCCGTACAAGCTACCATTTTTTTTGCTAATCTCTGCAATTTCTGAGATTTAACTGAAATTTCTCTCAAGTTTTGTCAATTTGGACGGTTTGGAGAACAAATTGGCTTGTTCTTACCCAGATTGGTGCCCAGCTTCGAAGATCTGGTGTTTTTTTACTGTTAATTTCTTGAGTTAGCAGATTTGAGGAGAAATTGACTGATTTGGAGCTGGTTGAGGGCAGATTGCGGGTATTTTACCATTATTTAACTGCGAAGTTCATTATTTTACGATCATCTATGGCTACATTGACCAAAATCATGTTGGAAGGCAACATAAGTTCTCTGGGAAGAACTACAATACCTGGAAGCAACGCATGTTGCCCATTTTTGCGTATCGGTGCCTGTCAGATGTTGTTATGGGCACAAGTCCTTGTCCCATGGTTGCAGGTAAAGACCAGGACAAGTTTGATGGCCAAGACAGAGAGGCCATGATGCTGATCAAATTGTCTATGACATATGAGATGCTACTTGAGGTTCATAATGGGAAGACTGCTGGAGCGATCTGGAAATAGTTGAAAGAGACCCATGAGATTTCAGATAAGGGTCGAGCATTCTTTTTAAATAATATGTTGTTCTCGATCAAGATGAGTGAGGGTACCTCTCTCTAAGAGTGTTTACTCAAGATCAAGGACATCCGGGAGCAGTTGGAGGCCATTGGTCGGAAGATGGCAGAAGAGGACATTGTGGTGATCACGCTGAACAACTTGCCAGGGTCCTACGAGCACTTCATTGAGACCCTGAACATTACAGCTACAGACGTTGACCTGAAGTTTGGAGAGCTATCCAATAAGCTCTTGCAACGAGACATGTGGAAGAAGCAGTTTGGGAGCAACAGTGATACAAAGGGTTCAGAGCAGGCCTTTGCAGCCAAAGCTAAAGGAAAAGGAAAATGGACAAGGAAACCTGGTCCAGGCAATGGTGAGGATGCCGCCAAAATCCTGAAGATCGTCACTTGTCATTACTGTGGCAAGACTGGCCATATGAAGAAGCACTGTAGAAAGCGGTTGGCAGATCAGAAGCATAACCAGGGAGGCTCTCAACAGAAGGCCCATGTCGCAGAGCACACGGAGGAGAAGGAGGCAACCTTATATGCCTTTATGGCCTGTACACAAGCAGATCAGTCCAAGTCATCTGCTTGGTTTGTTGATTCAGACACATCTAGGCATTTCACCAATCAGAAAGATTGGTTCACAGAGTTTACACCTAGTCCATCCAAAGACTCAGTGATCTTCGGTGAAGGCGAGGAGTATACTATAGTCGACAAGGGGAATGTTCAAATTTCCTTCAGAGGAAAGATGCTTATGTTTCTCAACGTCCACTATGTGCCAGGTATGGAGCTTAATCTGCTCTCAGTTAGTCAGATTATGAGGCACTCTCCTCACTTGGGATGTCAACTTTAGCAATCACAAGTGTTATATCGTTGACAAGAATACCAAGAAGATCGTTGCTCTTGCTGTGGAGGACCATGGTCTGTTCAGATTGGTGGATATTGGGCAGGGAAGAGAGCATGCACTGGCAGCTAAGAGTGCATCAGACATCTGCACACTATGGCATCAGAGGTATGGGCACCTCAATTTTACCTACCTCTTTGAGTTGGCACAAGAGAAGTTGGTAGATGGACTTCCAGACATTCAACAGAAGATTTAGGGAGTTTGTGGAGCTTGCCAAGCAGGGAAACAACATCAAGCGCCATTTGATGAAGGAAAAGCTTGGAGAGTGCAGAGGGTCCTTCAATTGGTTCATGCAGACGTATGTGGACCAATGAACATAACATTAATCACCCGTGCCAGGTATTTCCTTCTGTTTGTTGATGATTTTAGTAGGAAAATGTGGGTGAATTTTTTGAAGTTGAAGTCTGACGTGTTTAAAGAATTTCAAAAGTTTAAAGCATTAGCCGAGAATGAGTCAGGTTGTCATATTACCTCTCTTAGATTTGATAATGGTGCTCCAAAGAATTCAATAGCTTTTGTGCTAAACATGGGATCAAGAGACAATACACCACACCCTATACTCCACAACAAAATGGGGTGGTTGAAAGGTGAAACCGCACTATCACAGAGATGTCCAGATGTATGTTGTAGAACAGGTGTGTTCCTAACAGGTTTTGGGCAGAGGTAGTGTTCACGGCAGTGTACTTGTTGAATAGATCTCCCACGATGGCGGTAAAGCAAAAGACTCCAGAGGAAGCATGGTCTGGAAGAAAGCCCAAAGTAAGTCACTTGAAGGTCTTTGGTTCTACTGCTTACACTTGGATTCCAGCTGCGAAACGAACCAAGTTAGATCCAAAGAGTAAGAAGATTATGCTTACAGGGTACAACAATACCCATAAATCTTACAGATTAGTTGATGTTGACACTGATAAGGTGAGCTTTAGCAGAGATGTTGTTGTTGATGAGGAGGTTGACCCTTCCATACTCCTCCCACATTCAGAGTTACTGAACAACCACAAGTCATTGAAGATTCAGGTGTCAAGCTTCCGATAGCTCCACCTGAAGGGGGGAAAGATTCTGAGCATGATGATGAGGAGTCAAAGCAGGATGAGTCTCCTAGGTTAGTCAGATCAATACATTCTGAAGCAGGAAGCCCAAGTCATGGTGGCAATACTGACTTGGCAGCCAGAGATTCCAAAAGACCCAAGTGGTGGCACAACACCATTGGAGATGTTTGGATAGGAGAGATGATCGAGGGAAGATCATCATGAGGTAAGAGTAAACAACAGACTGGCACAATCAACTTTGCTCTTATGATCAATATTCAGGAGATCTATGAGCATAAGGTATTCAAGGAAGCAAAAGGAAGACCTGAATGGGAAAAGGCCATGAAGGCCAAACATGAAAGTTTGATGAAAAATCAGACTTGAGATCTCACAACTCTTCCATCAGGGAAGAAACTCATTGGCTGCAAATGGGTGTACAAGGTCAAGTACAAGGCAGATGGTACACTTGACAAGTACAAAGCATGGTTAGTTGCGAAAGGATTCTCTCAGCGAGAAGGCATTGACTATGAGGAGACTTTTGCTCCTACAATGAAGATGAGAACTATTCGTCTTGTTCTAGCCATGGTAGCACAACAAGGCTGGAAGGTCCACCAGATGGACGTGAAAAGTGCCTTCCTCAATGGAGATTTGAAGGAAGTGGTATACATGTGCCAACCAGAGGGGTTTCAGGTTGCAGAGAAGGAGCATCTAGTTTGCAGACTAAAGAAGGCTCTATATGGTATGAAATAGGCACCGAGGGCGTGGTACATCAAGATTGACATGTATTTGGTTCAACAGGGGTTCCAGCGGAATCCTTAAGATTCCAACTTATATGTCAAAAGAGTTGGTAATGACATCATTCTTCTGGTTTTTTATGTGGATGATATCATTATTACTGGTAGTGAGGAAGATGCAATTACATGGATCAAATCCAACATGAGCAGAGCATTTGACATGACAGATCTAGGCCTCCTACACTATTGTCTGGGTGTAGAAGTTTGGCAAACAAGGAGCATCATTTTTGTCTCACAAGCAAAGTATGCCAGAAGTTTGCTGGATAAGTTCAGGATGGAGGATTGCAAAATCTCCCCTACACCTATGGAGAAAGGGCCGAAACTTTTAGCCAAGACTGACTCAAAGGCAGTCAGTGAGTCACTATACAGACAACTAGTGGGCAACTTGATATATCTTACAACCACTAGACCTGGTCCTGAGTTTCGTTGTGAGCTTCATTTCTAGATTTATGACAACGCTGAAAGTAGAGCACTGGACAACAACGAAGCGAGTGCTGAGATATGTGAAAGGGACACATGACTTTGGTATTTTGTACAACAGGAGCAAAGACCCGAGGTTGTGTGGGTATACAGATTTAGATTGGGCAGGTTCTGTTGATGACAGAAAATCCACTTTTGGATATGTCTTCAGCCTTGGCACGGGTGCAGTCACATGGACCAACAAGAAACAACATGCAGTCACCCTTTCATCGATAGAAGCAGAGTGTCGAGGAGCATTGAAAGGTCCATGCGAGGTAGTTTGGCTCAGGAGGATGTTATCAGATATGCAGATGCAACAGAGAGAGCCTACACCCTTGTTCTGTGACAATCAAGGGGTAATGAAACTTGTCAAGAATCCAGTCTTCCACGAGTGTAACAAACATGTTGATACACACTGTCACTTCATCAGACAACTTGTAGAAGATGGAACTATTGAGCTGCAGTATTATCCTATAGAGGATCAAACTGCAGACATTTTCACCAAGTCTTTAGGTCTCGAAAAACATGTAAAATTTCGGAAGAAACTTGGTGTAGTCAGTAGATTGACCATTAAGGGAGGGTGTTAAATTAAATATTAGTTTATAATGGTCAATTAGAAGTTAAACTTAGGCATTAATAAAGTCAAAGTGACTTTAGGTTAATTTATTTGCTTTTAGGTTATATTTTCACTTTATCCCACATTCATAAAGTGGTTTGACTCTACTTGATTGTTACCTGTATAAGAAATCTATTTTCTCTCTTATTTAATTGATTGAATAAAGACAAATAACCTTATTCAAGTTATCTTGGTTTGTGTGTGTGCTTGATTCCGTTACATCATATTTATTCAAAATATCACTATAAATCAAATACTAAACTACACTTTAATTTTATTTCAAAAATTAATTAACAAAAAAACTTAATTTATTTCAACAAACCATATTATTGATTTTTATATTATTTTGATATTAAGAGAGTAATACTATTCAGTTTTTTCCAATAAAAATACATAACAATGAATCAAATTTATAAAAATGTTGAAAGTTTATATGTAAAGTTTAATTTAAAAGAGATGTTAATATATGTATTTTATTTCTCAATTTTCTAGTTGAATCTTTATGGATATTAAAGTTTTCATATAATTATTAGTACAAGTTAAATTGATAATTTTAATATTATAGTTGTTTCAAAAATATAAAATTTTAATTTTAAAGATTTTAATAAACCTTTAAATGGGTACTTATTAATTCCAAAATTCCAAAAATAGAATATATGGGTACTTATTAATTCCAAAATTCCAAAAATAGAATATAATATATTAATATATTAATGAAGTAAAACTTAATATACTATATGAAATTAGAAATTAGTTGACTGGGATTGGTCTTCAATTTGATTGAAAGAAAATTTAAAATATATGAAAAGAAAATTTAAAATGTATTATTATATAGATACATTGTAATCTAAAATATTTTAATATTTTTAATATATAATATTGTGACTTTTAATTTGCAGTTTTCAATAAATTTTGATAAAATTTCTAAGTATCCACTTTCCTAACATTTCCACATCCCAAAATTTAAATTAAAAATCTTAACATTTCCACATCCCAAAATTTAAATTAAAAATCTTTACCTATAGGTCAAAAATTAAGAGTCCTTATCTCTTAGTGAAAAGTGGTTGAATTCCCACTTATTTATTTTAATAAAAATACTTATTTATTAGTTAAAAATAATGCTTAATTCGGTGTTTTGTTCTATTTTATAGAATTAAAAAAAATATAAGTCGACTGAAATTTTGTAAAACGTTTAACCTGTAGCTTTGTCTTAGTAACTTTACATACTTTTATTTATAACTTTTACTTAATTCAGTCTTTTACCCTATTTTATGAAATAAAAAAAATATAAACTATACTTAGTTATGCATTTGTCTTATACTTTAAGGTAACTTTGCATACTTTCGGTGGTAACTTTTACTTTTATTAACTTTGTTTTCACGGTGAAATATAATTTCCATTTTTTATTTTTCGGTGGTAATTTCTACTTTTACTAACTTTGTTTTCACGGTGAAATATAATTTCCATTTTTTATTTTGACTGAAGATGTTTTTTATATGTTGATTTAGATGTTCTGATTGGTTTGGTTTTAATTTTCATTTTAAATGGAAAGTTTGTCTTTATCGGAAAACTTTTTTTTCCTGAACTTATCGATGGGTAAAATAGTAGTAGATTCTATTTGAATACAAATTTTGTCTTCACCGGAAAATTAGGTGAGTTTGAGTTCACCGAAAAATAAGGTGACTTTGGGTTCACCGGAAAATGACTTGTCATCGTACGAGAAGCTCCGCTCCACCTTTATTTTAAAAATGTTTTCCAGAATGATTACAAATTATATATTTGACTTTGAGAAAAGTGCGATCGTCCGCGTCCTGCTGTCCTTTTCACGGTTTACTGTGTTTGTGACCAGGCGGTCACGAGCTGAGTCGCATGTAACCATGATCTCAGTTATGGAGTCATTTCTTGATGCCAGGCTGGTATTCTATGTACTACGATGTGACATGGCATGTTTTCCGGAATTCACAGTCAACGTTGATGGATGCTATTTGCATTTATTCTTCTTCTATTGGCCATGGAATAATTTGTTCTATGCTCCCTTCCTTCCTTACATGTACTCCCACTGAACGGTAGAGTTCGAACCCTGAAACCCCCAAAATTCATCTGTATCGTCCAGGCGAAACCGTATCTCCGACACGAGGGTTTCGCGACGGTTTCGTTTGTGAGGTTTAATTGAAACACAGCGGTTTATATGGACACGAAGAGACTGCTGCCGAGTTAAAGATTGCTAAATTTGGCACCTAGTGTTGGTTTTTTCGTTAAATTCTGATAACGTTATGCTAATGTGGCTGCTCTGCT
>ML885545.1:1626-14175 GCA_009831015.1 Picea engelmannii
ATAATGGAAGGAATTAGGAAAAAGAACGAGGAGACACATGAAGAAATTAACCGTAAAAGTGAAATCAACAACATTAAATATCGTCTCGGTAAAGTTGAAAAGAGTCGGGAGGAATTCGACGAAGTACAAAAACTACTATTGGAAAAAATCAATACATTATTACAAAAAAGAAGATTGAATTGACACGTTAATAAATACATTGGAGGAGCGATGGAATAGTTATTTAAGAATGAGGGGTAATGACAAGGACGGGAGTACAAGGATGCTTAATGAACAAATAGCGAGAATTGATCAATTAACCGAATGAATGGATGCATTATGCACAGAGCCCTTAACCTATCACAGACCACCACAAAGTCCGAGACGGATCAAGGACACCAGGAAATACCAGAGATGATTTTTTCAAGAAATATGCACAAATTTCAAGATAGAGATTACCATAAGTTTAAAAAGGAGTTATCGAAATATAACGACAAGGACCATAGAGGAGCTGTTGTCTGGATCAACAAAATGGACGGTATTTTTGAATCAAACCCCTTGCTAGGCGAACGGGAAAAGATAATGACAGCCTCCAACAATTTAGAAGGAGAAGCTTATGATTGGTACCTATGGTGGTCCAAAAAATGTGACACTCCTACACAGTTGCAAAACTAAAAATGTAGCAAAACTTCACAGCTGCCCTACCAAAAAGGTTCCACGACGAAGAGGATGATGACCTATATAACAAGTTCGTGCATCTTAAACAGAAGGGAAGTGTAAACGACTATACACACGAATGGGAGGTGCTGGCAACAAGGCAAAGTGGATTCATTGATGAACAACTGTTAACGATCTATATCTGTGGGTTAAAGGACTACATCCGTAGTGAAATTAAACTATGGAATCCTAAAGCTATTGAAGATGCTATACACGTAGCAAGGCTAGTTGAACAAAAAGACAAGTTCAATAAGCCATCATTCGTAGGTCCAGAAGCATCAAACAAATATTCAAATGAAAAACCAAATAAGTGCTCTACAAACAAGTCTAACCCAACTAAGAAATGGGTGAACAAATGTAGATATTGTGGGGACAATTGGTTTCTAGGACACAAATGCGATAATAAAAAATTATATACTTGCAAAACATAGAAGTAATCAGACTCATCCAGTAGTGAATTAGAGAGAGAGAACAAGAAGACAAATAATTGTTGCAAGTGTGGAGAAAATTGGACACTAGGGCACATATGTGAGGACAAGTCATTACGCTACTTTAGAATAGTGGATGGGAAGCAAGTAGAAGTCTAAAAAACAAAGGATGAAATCACTATAACATACAACGAAGATTTTGACCATGATGAAATACCGCAAAAAGCATCACTAGTTTCAATCTCATGTGTCCAAAAAAATCGAAATGAAGAAAACAAACTACAAGGAGAGATAATTACTCCAAAGTATATTCCACCACATCTCGGAAAGGATAAGAGCCAACCTCCAAGAAAAGACGAAAGCAAACCTACAGTTCCGCTGGAAACTATGAAAGGAAAACCACAACCTAAGACCCTAAAACTTAAGGGAGTCATAAAAGATAGAAATTTAACAATACTCGTAGATTCTGGCAGTACTCATAACTATATAGACATTGATGTAAAAAAAACTGAACTGTTTCATCTACCCCACCAAGGACCTCACCGTTAAGGTTGCCAATTGACAAAGGGTCAAACTTCAAAGAAGTTGGAAAATGTCATAAAATCTCAGTTCAAATACACGAACTAGAACTACAAACAAGATTCTACGCTCTACCACTCAAAGGAATGGATATGGTACTAGGTGTGTAATGGTTGATACAGTTGGGGAGTTATGCCACAAACCTTGAAGAACAATTCATGGAATTTAATTGGCAAGGTCCACACTATAAACTATATGGTGTCGAAGGGTCCACTCTTAAGAATAATCAATTACCACCAATAGAAAAAACTTCATTTCACTACAGAAACATGCTCTACTAGAGAGAATCCTATTTTACTATGCTTTGAGGACAAAGCATTTCTTAAGAGGGTGGCAATGTAACAAACATAATAATAATAATGATAATGATAATAATTTATTTAGATAAATAACCAAGAGGCACATACCTCTTCATTCGTGACCAGTCAATATTATAAGTAAACCATCACAAGGGTGAATGTAATATCATCTTCTATCAATCATTTATCGATAATTGTACAATTTAGTATAACTCTGTCTTCATTAAATAATAACAGTCATACTGTTACACAAAAGACCCATATTTTTTTTAATGAGTAGATGAGAAATTTCTTTCGGGGCATAAATACAAATTCAGTGAAATTAATTCTCCACGCTAGTGAAGTGCTAAATTAATTACCCAAGCCGATGTGTCTGAAGAAGAAATATTAATTATAGGGTCCATAGAACCATACGAACATACATATTGCCGATCCTACAAGAAAGACAAGATGCCAAGTAATAGGGAATTAAGCAGTGAAGTAAAACAAATGAAGGATGAATTTACCAATGAGCTCGAATACATAAAAAATAATTTGTTGTAACATGATCTATGCACACACAAATGGAGATGCTGAAAATAGAGTGAGAGAGAGAAATATGAGATAGCTGCCACTGTACATATTCTGTACACTCTTCATTAGATGTTGATAAGAGTACAAAATAGGAAAATCCAAAAAAATAGGACGAATTTCCCCTTGGTTGAAACTCACTCATTACTTGGCCAAATTTAGCATTTAAACATGCGTTTAATTCCTAATTTATTCCCCCATGCGTCAACTCTCCTATTCTTCACATGAGTTAACTCTCTTCCCATTCCCTCATGCACATTAATTCCTAAATTTCTCACTCACACTTATTCCCCCATGCGCATTAACTCCTATTTTATCCACACTCCTCTCCTATATATTGGATGGTTTTCATTGGTTATTGGTCGGTTCATTGCAGCAGCAGCATAGTGTCTTTCTCATTCTCCTCTCTCTTCTTCTCTAGTCTAGTGGCTCTTCTCTGAGCAAAGTAGTCATTGTACTGGTTGTAGGCTTGCCAAGTGTGGCACAATCAACTCTCTTGTAATCTTGATCAATAAAAAAGTGTGTTTGTCTTCAAACCTCTTTTCTTGGCGGTACTATGGTAAATTTGTGATCAGATTTGTCATTTTCTGAACTGTTCATTGTGGTTATTTCAGATCTTTTGAATAGTTTTCTTCTTTATTTCCAATCTATTATCATTGTGCTAACCTTGCAGGTTCCCTCCAAGCGGAAATAATCACTTTTCCTCATCGTTTTGGGCCACTTTTACACGCTGTCCAAGACGAACAACTTGCTGATTTTTGTTTTTTAACGCAAAAATCAGAATTTAGATTAGCAACAAGGCGCTTTAGTGTGCCTAGGGACTCCCCCAAGAGGCTAGTAAGTACTAGCCCAAACGAAGAGGGGTTTGGTCAGTGACAATTTGGGGGCCTTACTCCTTTAATTAGCCTAGTTTTTACCGCTGTCTTAACATATATATCAGCTCAAACTAGAGGGTAAAAATTTGTTCTAACAAGTCCTGGTAGAAGAAGAGATATCCAAGCCTGCAAGTGCAAGTAAAGATAGCAGATTATTGAAAATACTCAACAATCAAGGGAGAGAAGAAGCTGAATCAAGAGTGGCAAGGGCCATATTTGCTTGTGGCATATCATTTAATGTGGTTCGGTCCCCCTATTGGCAGGATTTGTGAGGGCAATTAACATAGCCCCTCAAGGTTTCAGGGGGCCAAACTATAAAAAACTCAAAACAATTTTTCTCAAGAAAGAGAGGCTACCGCTTGAAGATGTTCTAAAATCAATTTGTAGCTCATGGGACAACACAAGAGTTTTCATTATCTCAGATGGATGGATTGATACAAGGCAAAGGCCATTGATCAATGTCATTGCTTTATCACCAAAAAGAGCAATGTTCTTAAAAGCAGAAGATTGTTCAGGTGAGGTAAAAGATATAGTGATTTCATTATTGAAATTTTAATTGCTACTATTGAACAAGTAGGGCCAACAAATGTGGTGCAAGTTATCACAAATAATGCACATGTTTGCAAAGTTGCAGGCTTGATTGTTGAGAGTAGATACAATCATATTGTTTGGACTCCTTGAATTGCTCATAATCTTAATTTGATTTTAGAAGAGATTGAGGCAAAAACTGCATGGATTAAGGAGGTCACAGGGCAAGTTAGGGAGATCATAAAATTCATCATCAACCACCACCAGTCTTTAGCAGTGTATCGAGAATACTCCAAATTGGAGTTGCTCAAAGTTGTTGAGACAAGATATGCCTCGAACTTCATCATGCTGCACCACCTTGTTGAGGTCGAAACTACATTAATGAGCATGGTGGTGTATGCCACTTTGGCTGAGTGGAGACATGCAGATTTAGAGAAGGGAAGTATGGTGCAGAGGGTGTTGATTGATGAGGATTGGTCGAGCAAGATAGAATTCTTGCTCAAGTTTAGATTGCCTGCATTTGAGCTTCTTTGAGATGCAGACACAAACAAACCTTTCTTAGGAGAGATTTACGATGGCATGGATACCATGGTTGAGAAAACCGTGGAAATTATTACACAGGAGGCTCCCACTCTTCTTTTTGTTGATGATGATTTTGCTGAGCATGTGAGGTCCATCATTTTTACGAGGTGGAATGACTTTAACACTTCATTGCACACTTTGGCACATGCTCTAAATCCTAGATTTTATGATGAAGATTTCATTGCTCAAGGCAATGGGAAGAGGAAGGCCACACATAAGGACAAAGAGGTGGCCAATGGAGTGAAAAAGGCTTGTATGTGAGGTCCATCATTTTTACGAGGTGGAATGGCTTTAACACTCCATTGCACACTTTGGCACATGCTCTAAATCCTAGATTTTATGATGAAGATTTCATTGCTCAAGCTAATGGGAAGAGGAAGGCCCCACATAAGGACAAAGAGGTGGCCAATGGAGTGAAAAAGGCCTTCTAGAGGTTGATTTTAGCTTCTCAACAAATAGATGTGAGGGAGGAATTTGCCTATTTTGCTGCTAGATTAGGGGATTTTGTAGACATATCATCTTTGGAGGAGAGGAGGACCATGAACCCGGTTAAATGGGGGACTTGTCATGGGGCAAATGGTGTATATTTGCAAAGCCTTCCCACTCCTATTCTATCACAAGTGGCAAGCTCTTCATCGGCAGAAAGGAATGGGAGCACCTACTGTTTCATTCATTCCGTGAAGCGCAACAAGTTGGGATCCTAGAAGGTTGAAGATCTTGTATATGTGCATTCAAACCCCCGCCTTGTGTCTTGTAGGGTTGAAGAATATGCAAATGGGCCTCACAAAGAGTGGGATGTCGATGCAAAATGCCCAGACTTGGAGCTCTCTCTTGCTTTTCTTGATATTGGTAATGATGCAACTAAAACTGGAAGTGGAATTGCTTCTTCTTCCCATCCATGCTCTAGTTCTGCCAAACATGCATCTTGTTCTATTTGTAATGATGAGGATGAGGATTAATTTGACATGCATAAGGAATCTATGTAATTGCAGTTGTCTTTAGCTCATGTTTGATTTCATTTTCAGCACATACAACCTCATTTATAAATGCTGATTTTGGATGTATAGCCTCATCTATAAAGGCTAATTTTGGATTTTGTTGCTTGCATCATGTAATCAATGATATTGATCATCTATGGGAGTTAATACAGACATGGTTTTCCTTCTAAAATGTCATTTGTGTGTCATTATGTTTTTCTTGCAAGATAGTGTTATATATATATATATATATATATATATATATATATATATATATATATATACGACGTTTCCCCCGACGTTTCCATTTTTGGAGGGTTGCATTTCTTGTCGTCCCCGTTTCAGAAGCTTCCAGACATTTCCCTGTGTCGTGCAACTTAGCTTTCTACCATGGTAAAACAACATATATTCATGCCAATTAGAAAGTTACTTTATCCTAAGTGTTATGATCCCCCTTTAATTCACTTAGATGCATACGTCATTTCACATTTGCATAAAAGACACATATGTTAAAGAAAAATAAATTATTATATCCTTATGTAAAAGGGGGGCTTTCTTCATGTTATAATTTGCATAGCCATCAATTTGTAAAGCCACGGGGGCACACTTCCTAAAGGACCTTGGTATATGATATGGGGACAACCATGGCATCTGTTGAAATTAATGCAGCTGGAAGAGCCATTCTCCGGAGGATGGAAAAGACCCTAGCTATGGACTAGGCCCCCCAGCACACTCCTGGGTTTTCTAGATATGAGACCAAGCAGTGAGAGCCATGGCAAAAGACCCTAGTGAGGGCCCCCAGTATATGACTGGGGTTCTTGGTCTTGGACCAAGCAGCAAGTCCCTAGATGTGTCTAAGGCCCCTGGCTATGTTCCAAGGAATCCTTGCTCGATGCCTGGATTGATCCTTGGATGTGTTCCTTGGTGGTTGATATAAGTCCCTAGATGTGTCTAGGGCCCCTGGCTGTGTTCCAGGGAATCCTTGCTAAGTGCCTGGATTGATCCTTGGATGTGTTCCTTGGTGGTTGATATAAGTCCCTAGATGTGTCTAGGGTCTCTGGATGTGTTCCAGGGAACCCTTGCTTAATGCATGGGTTGATCCTTGGTCTTGTACCTTGGTGGATAAGAGTCAAGACCCTAGATGTGTTCTAGGGCGCCCAGATGTGTTCTGTGGCAACCTGGTCTTTGACCAGGTAGATCTTGGTGTAATACCAAGATATATTGATGTATGATCCTCTACCTCTCTCCCGGGATGGTCCATGAGACCTAGGAGTGCCTACGAAGATGGACATGACCACATTGTTGATGTACCCTCTTATGTAGTGATGATGAAGTTTATAGGTCATTATGAGACTCATGTGGACATGTTTTGCCATTATGAACCCCTCTTGACTTTGCCCTGACTCCTAACAATTACCCCTTGTTTTGCTTTCCCTCTTGTTTTATGTGATTGAGGTTTTACTTTACGTGTTTAGTGTTTTATTTTATGTGATTGGGGTTTTATATGTAATTAGGGTTTTTGTAATTTATATTAATATTAATTGACATATTAATCAATATTTATATTAATTAAATGTCAATATTTAATTATAAACCTAATTACCCTAACCCCTCTCCCTAATTATAAATAAGACCCTACCCTCTAGCATTTACACATACACTCACTCACTCTCTCCTCTCTCTCCTTGTTGCAGCTACCTCAGTGACTACTTCCCTCTTGTTGGTGTGGCCTTCCTTTTGATTATCAGTTTCAGATCTGCGATTTCTGTGTTGGTTGGAAGTTTCTTTTTGGGGTATGTTGATGTATGCTGGATCTGCCTCTTCTGAATTGTGAGGTTCCTTCTAGAGCTGCCGGACTTGCCTTCTAGGGCTGCTGTACCTGTTCTCTTGCACAAAGTTGCCTCCCATTAGCTGTCGGGCCTGTTCTGTTGGTGCCAGATCTCTCTTTAGGGCCACAGACCTGTGTGCAGGTGCCGCGACCTCTATCTGGGCCTTCTCCTTTGCTGTGTGGGCTACCTTCTGGCTGTCGCGTGGAGTGCTAAGATCCTTGTTGGAGTTTTTAGCTTGCTGTCCAGTTTTATGAGTTGAGGGTTTTGCTGTTTGATAGTGGAGGGTTTGCTAACCTGTCCAATTTTCATTCCTGAGCTATATCACTCTTCAGTGGAGGATTTTTCTGTTGGGGTATTATTGTTAAGTCTATGGTTTTATTGTTGTTTCTTTGGGGGTCTCTATCTATGGCTGAACTGTCCCACAGTCCACATTGACAGAGATCAAACCCTAGAGGTTTGATCCACGAACCTAAACTAAATTCTGAGCATATTTACAAAGGCATACATACACACGTGACAAGTACATCTATCTGAATCAGGAGGTAAGATAAAAGTTTATTTTTATACTCGGAAATTTTATTTGTTTCCAGATCTGTGTATATTTATTCTTCTTTATGCTGATCTAGTGAACAAAAAAATTTAAAAGAATTTTTTGTTTTCATTTTTTCCTAATTATAACATGGTTTTAGAGCTTAGGGTGTGAAAAGAGCTCAAGTGTTGTGGACTTGAGCCTGTGTAGATCCACTTCTTAGGGTTTGTAGATTAGTAGTCATTGAAACAAAATCACAAACTGCTCTGTTCTCCTTGACTTTCTGACTTTTTGGACTAGAGAGGGAGTACTTGTATGATGACCCTTTTTTAAGAGCACCTAGTTTCAGTTTTTGCTTTTTGCTTTTTGCTTTTTGAAGGTGAACTTTTTTGTTAAATTTTTCTTACTGAAAAGCTGATCTAATTTCTGACACCCACCATGACCAAACCACTTATGTATCTCAACATCTGCACAGTAACGCCAAGAGGGCAACCTTAGTGCATACATCAATTTATAGTGCCCATGATCTTTTGTTGCTGCCTGGCATTCTGTACCAACCCCGCCTAGGAAAAGGCTAAATGTTACAAGATCCATGAAAGCAACCGCAACAGACATTGCCAACATGGGCGGGTCAAGCTTCAATGGCTTTGCATTTTCAACTTACTGATCAATCTATGTTTCTGGCAATCCCTAGCATTTGAAGTATAACACCGAAGCAGGGCCAGTAGTAGGAAAGCTGAATGTTTATTTAGTTCCTCACATGCACGATGATGTGGGATAGCCCAAGACAATCGATCAATACTATGTTGGCTCTAACAGTTCTATACAGGTGGCAGCAATAGAATACATCTTGGATTCGTTTATCAGTGTTTTGCAAGAAGACCCAAACCGCAAGTTTATTTTTCTAAGGGTGGTGGAGGCAACAAAGCAAAGAGAAAAGGGAAATTGTTAGAAAGCTTGTTGAATCTGGCCAACTTCAATTTAAATGGGAGATGATGCATGCTTGATGAAGTATCTACTTTTTATGTGGACATGTTAGATCAAACAAACCTTGGGCACTGAGTTATCAAGAAAGAGTTTGGCAAAGCTCCTCGCGTTGGGTGGCAGATTGATCCTTTCGAACATTGTGATGTTCAAGGTTATCTTCTAAGTGCAGAGGTTTGCTAATCTTTACCTTTTTATGACATCGTTCTTCTTATACTTTTCTTCACTCTTGTAAAATGAAAGTTTATATCAGTATGGAGTTTGTTCAGATAAATCTCCTTTCTCCTTGTCACTACAATTTCATATAGAAGACAAGCAAGTAAGCACTCAATGTAACCTACTCTGAGTCTAGGGTTAATTGGCGATCAATTCTGAGGTGCCTCTAAGGGTAATCATTGCAATGCAAGGGCTGGGGGAGTTTTTGAAGACTTTTATGATTTTTTAGGGCTGCCATATTCACCTTGCAGATTTTATAACAACCCTATCCACAAATGGATAAAACAAGCATGTAGTGGCACATGTCCTCCTTATGATCATGATTACCACTTACATAACTTTATTTTTCATGTTATGATCGTTGTCCTCCCTCACGTTCATTAAATAAAGGAAGGAGAAGTCTTTTCAGAATTCATATTGAACACATGCTTGTGTTAAGAGAGATAGAGCGAACTTGTCTCTTTCATTATACTTTATCTTCTTTATACGGTAGGGTTCGTGATAAGATTCAATAAGAAGAGATGGGCTTTGTGGCATATGGTTACTCCAGTACTATTTGGACTGTTTGAAGTGGATAGTGAAAAACTATCTTATTTATTATCTTGTACACTTGTGGGATGCAAATTTTGGGTGCCAAAGTAAACTTGTTTGGATTATTGGTGGAGTGACCAATACTACTTGAGAGAGATTTCTTGTATTTTATTTTATTCTTAATTATAGGAGAATCTGGAGGCTAGTGTTCTTTATTTTTGGTGGATCCTTGGTTTTTTGTTGCAGACTCCTTGAGATCGTGTTCAAGTTTCCTTTTTCAAATCCTTTGGCACTCAAAGAGGGATTTTTATTTATTTATAAACTGAACATACATGGGCACTCTTACATTACATTGCGTAGCCACAAATACCCATATGCATTTTATCCCACTTGGGCTCTCCCATGTCAACTTCGATAGATCCCACATTACAGATTTCTGATGCCTTCAAAAGATCCAATTTGATCAGTTTAAGAATTAGTAAGTAACTCTGATCAGGAACCAAACCCTTATAAAAAGGGGTCTTGCATAGACATCAATCTAGTAGGGAAATTACTTGAATTAACAGAGACTGCATACTCAAAATATGCCCCAGATAGCTACAACTGGTAGCAGGCTGCAAAGTACAAGTGTGTCTTCAGCCCAAAACGAGTTCAAGTTTTTATATTAAACTTGGTACCGACACCAAGTACTTGTTGAAGAGATACGACATCAGTCAAAGGATCTTGTAGGTTCAGAGGGAGCCAGTTTGCACATGCTGAGAGGCAGACACATTATGAGACTCAAAGGGAGCAATCCTTGTATGTGAATTAGGCCATGACATGCAGCAGATGGTAGTATTGAGGTTAGATTTGTGACTCGTGACTTCTCTCAGAAAGAAGGGATTGACTATGACGAGATCCTTACTCCTATTGCCAGATTACTTCCATCAGGATCATTATCTCTCTTGCCGCAGTTTTTGATTGGAAACTTCACCAGATAGATGTTAAGACTAATTTTCTTAACAGTGAAGTTGAGCAAGAGGTTATATCAAACAACCTGAGGGGTTCATAATCCATGGGAAATGATTTCATAGATTGAAACAAGCTCCGAGAGCTTGGTATGGAAGAATTGACAGTGTCTCTACAGAATATTGGGTTCACCGAGAGTATTATATAAGATTGTATAGAATCTTCCTGTTATCTTAGGATGATCTGTTCCTTACAGGAGAGGAAAATTTGATAGCTCAAACTAAGAGGGAGTTTTCAGCAGAATCTGAAATGAAAGACTTGAGTCTTTTGCATTATTTTCTGAGCTTAGAGGTGTGGTAGAAACCAGGTGAGATCCTTCTCTCACAAGTGCAAGTATGCAGTTGATATGCTACGCAGACTTGGCATGTTGGACTGTAAGTCCATGTCCACACCGATGTTTTCTAACTTGAAGAAGTTACAAGACCAAGCTACTGGTTCAGATCCGGAAGACCTCACCATATATCGGTAGATCATTGGGTCCTTGATGTATCTTATACATACCAGACCGGATATTTATCATGCAGTGAATGCCCTCAACTAGTTCATGTGTGAACCGAAGCATATTCATATGGTTGTTGTTAAACATATTTTGAGATATGTTTGGGGGGCTATAGCCTATGGGCTTAGATACACTTCTGGTGGAGGTGTAATGCTTCATGGATATATAGATTTAGATTGGATGGGCATTACGGTGGACCGAAAGAGTACACTTCTGGATATTGTTTTCAGTTTGGGTTCAACTATGATCTCCTGGTCCAGTAGGAAACAGGGCTCCATAGCCCAGAGCACTACAAAGGCATAATACATTGCTGCAAGTGCTGCCAGTAGAGAAGCAACATGGCTCAAAAAGTTACTCTCAGATTTGTTCAGTGCTGAGTTGGAACCCACAATAATCCACTGTGATAACCAGAGTTGTGTAAAGCTCTCCGTGTTTCATGTGTTTTCATGACAGAACAAAACACATTGGGATGAGGTATCACTATGTTCGGGACATAGTGCAAAAGAACATTCTCAGTATTCAGTATGTTCTGACGGCGGAACAAACCACAGATATTTTGACCAAGCCTCTGTCATTGACAAAGTATGTGTACTTTCGAGACAAGCTTAGTGTTGCTGAGAATGCCTCCTTGCTGAGAGGGAGTGTTGAAGCCATTCTCCGGAGGATGGAAAAGACCCTAGCTATGGACTAGGGCCCCCAACACACTCTTGTGGTTTTTTGGTATGAGACCAAGTAGTGAGAGCCATGGCAAAAGACCCTAGTGAGGGCCCCCAGTATATGACTGGGGTTCTTAGTCTTGGACCAGGCAATAAGTCCCTAGATTTGGCTGTGTTCCAGGGAATCCTTGCTCAGTGCCTGGATTGATCTTTGGATGTGTTCCTTGGTGGTTGATATAAGTCCCTAGATGTGTCTAGGGCCCTTGGCTATGTTCCAGGGAATCCTTGCTCAGTGCCTGGATTGATCCTTGGATGTGTTCCTTGGTGGTTGATATAAGTCCCTAGATGTGTCTAGGGCCCCTGGATGTGTTCCAGGCAAGGTTGCGGGGGAGCGTCCCCCCCCTCCTCGAACGCGCTTTGAAGGGGAGCGTTCAGGGAGTGCGCTCCTTGAATGCTCCCCTTCGGGAGCGTTTTTAGGGAGCACGATTCCTCACCAAAATATGCGCTCCCTGGTTTTTAAGGGAGCGCTCAGGGAGCGTCCAGGGAGCGTTCGCTCCCTGAGTGCTCCCAAGGAAAAAAACGCTCCCTGAGCCCGCGTGCATGAGGAGGAAGAAATTGAGTTTTTTTTTGTTTTTTTTGGAGAAATGAAGCAAGGGAAAGGTAGCCTAGGGTTAGGTAAGAAGTTAAAACACTCTTTCACTCCCATTTCTCTCATTCTATTTCTCATTTCATCCATTTCACTCATCTTTGCTAAGAGGGTTTT
>WSFP011497550.1:0-14175 GCA_009831015.1 Picea engelmannii
TGAATCAATACACAATCTGATTTCTCCACTCTTCTTCCTGGTTGGAACTAAATTGGACACCCATTTAGAAAATCTTAATGGGACAATGATTTTAGCATCATACATCTTTTTTTATCTCCTTTTCAATCAGAGACATCAACTTTGGGTTAATTCTCCTGAGTTTTTGTTTGAAAGGATTTTGATCTTATTTTATGGGAATTTTGTGTTGTATAATGCTAGTATCATAGGATTTTAGATCTTCATATCTCCATGCAAAAATATCTATAAATTATTTAAACAATTATGTGTATTTCTGTTTTTGAGTAGGAGGTAAAGATTTTGATAGTTTAATCATCTTTGGTTCTTTTTTAGTTCCTATTTTACAACCTTCAACTTCTTTTACAATATTCAACTTCTTTTGGGTTTTTTAGCCACATCATCAAAATCAAACAACTCTTTCACTGGGACAAATCCTCTAGGAAAAATATTATCCTTCAATTGAAAAATGTCCAGATCTTCTTGTTTTTTATTTATTTCTTCTAAACCTATCTTGTTTACACTTTCTTTTTCATCATCACTATCAATATCTATATTGGCACATTCAAACTCATATTTTGATTACAATTTTTTTTTAATTTGTTCATCATTTCCAAAAACTTGCCAATACCTGATTTTGTTTGGGATAGCAGGTCCGCACTCCACTTCAACTGTATACTATCGATTAGGATGAAATGATATCTTACAAGTAGCTGCTGAGGTATCCATACCATCGGAAATAATGTTTTGGTCTTTGGGAATGGCTTCCAAATAATATTCAGTAAACACTGCAAGAAATCTAGAACAACATTTATGTAGACTCTCAGCCTTGGGTGTTTAGCAGAGTATTCACCTTTGATTTGTTTTATGATGAGTTTAGAGTCACCCATAATTGAAATTATCTTAGCACCAAGTTTTTTTAACAATTGAAAACCTAGCATTAAGGCTTCATACTCAACTATATTGTTGGTACACTAAAAATTCAACTTGTAGGAATGGATTTCTGTATGTCTTGTTTTTGGATTTGAAACCCACACTCCAGCTCCCGATCCTTCCTTAATAACAACACCATCAAATTATAAACTCCACATAGGTTATTTTGGTTCATCAGATTGTATCATCACTGTTTTTTCTTCTTCAAGGGCTGTTTTGTTTTCCTCCAAGTTATAAACATCATTCTCCAGATTTGCAATTTGTCTTTCCATGTCTCCATCATTATATAAAATAAAAGAATCAAGGTCTGAATGAAAAAAATATAAGGGATAATTATGTGGTTTATCCTGACTACTGACCATGTATTTCATTAGTGTCTCCATATATAATCTTCTATGCTGAACAAATAATGGGATGGTGGCATAAAACATGTCCAGTTGTAGGGTACCCTGTAACTTGGATACCCATGAGAGAGACAGTAACATGCCATATTTAGGAGGTATGTTTGCAAAAACTATGTCCATTACCATGCTCTTGGCTGGGATTTGAGCTAAAGTAACACACAAATCTTTGATAAGACCTATGCATTTAACTTTACTTGAATCAAAAGAATATAAATCCTTGTAAGGTCTAGTGATATCAAGTCCTAATTTCTCCATAACATCCTAAGGCATAAGGTTGTGAGAAGCACTAGAGTCTAGCATGGAATTGTGCAAAGTTTTGTCATGAATATTTAAACTAACATAAAAAGGAGGTACAACACCACTTTCAGATTTTCCATCAACTTCAGGCCCAAATAATAACTCTAGTTGATAATCAACAATGTTTACTGTGTCTGT
Organism: Picea engelmannii; assembly: GCA_009831015.1. Taxonomy (NCBI): domain Eukaryota; kingdom Viridiplantae; phylum Streptophyta; class Pinopsida; order Pinales; family Pinaceae; genus Picea; species Picea engelmannii. The sequence goes on from WSFP011497550.1 coordinate 1,788, forward strand.
ACCCATTCCTACCTCTATGTTCAGAGCTTTTATCACTTGTGATTTGTAAGTATTCTTATTCATTAACTTTGTGAGAGGAATAGGTATTTTGAGCTTTGCCAATTCACTTTCCAGGTTGAATGAGGTTTGAGTTTTATTTTGATTAGGGAGATTTGATTTCTCAACAACATTCTTCTGTAAAGTATCTTTGGGATGGCTGGTGGAGGGAACATCAGTTTGAGCTATTTTTGATTTAGAGTCAGATGTTCTTTTGGTTATGACCTTTGAGTTTTTCTTTCGGGGGTTATCAAGAACTTTCTTAGCAGGTGTATATGCTGTCTTTCTAAAGTCAGAATATTTCTTGGTTGGATTTTTTGGTCCTTGACTAAGTTTTAAGGAACACTTGGTCATATTTGACCGTTTTTGGGAATTTGACAGCTTGTCAAAGATGGAGCACAACGTGAAGCGGAAATCATGGAAGCTAGACCCCTTTTTGGGTCCTTTTAGGGTTTTGGGTTAAAGTAATGGGGAAGGGATGTCGGCCCGTGGGTTCACCCACGCTTAGGCCCACTTTTGTAATGTATAAATAGATAGGCGATGTAAGAAATAGTAGAAGTTGTTGCTTAGTGCACTTGGTGATTGCTTAGTGCAAGTTGGCTAAAGTGATAAGAGTTGGATCTATGTGATAAAGTATTGTAAGGCTTTGTGCATTTTGTGTAAGACTTGTAGAGCTGAGTGCAAGTCCCTGTGAGAGACTGTAGAAGGCTTTGTGATGTAAGTCAAGGAAGAAGGATCTAGCGAGTTGCGCAAATCTTCTGTCCTGTGCACAGTAAGGTTTGGAGGATTTGTGCTGTAACCGATTCAAGACATTAATAAATAAGAATACTTTGTGGACGTAGCCCCAGGGTGGGGGTGAACCATGGTAAATCTATGTGTTGTGATCTGTGCCTCGACTTGATGTGCTTGTCTCTTCCTTTGCTAACTGCTTCGATGTGTTTAGACATATATATTTATGCTTTGTGCTTATGATCTATGAATGAATGTTAGCTCTGATATGTATGAATATTCTTAGTGCTGATCTACATGATCTGATCTGTTTACTGTTACTAAGTGCTGAAAGATCTTAGATCTAAGTAAATGTTGCGATGCTCTGTGCTATCTACGAAGTATAATAAGACTGAATATTGATGAAGATTAAGTTCTAAGTCCTTTGTTAAGTGTTAGACTCACAGGTTTGTGTCCCAGCTAAGGTTGCAAACATCTAATTCTTGAAACCACCCCTGCCTCTACCTCGGGTGAGACTTCATCTGCTTCGCAGGTGTTGCCGAAAGGGTCAATAGTTAGGGTTTTGTTGGTGCACTGTAGTAGATTTGAACCCTGGGTCTTCCCCTGTGCCAACAAATGGTTCCATTGCCCAGACTGAAACTGTGATTGTTGGGAACTGAGCAGAAGAAGCTTTGTGCAAAGATTTTTCCTGAAATTGTAAAATCTTTGTGCATGGATCTATGCCCTAGTGCACAGTGATCCACTTGATCTAAAAAGTTCCGTGCTGAAGAAGGAAGGACATATCTGAAGGAAAGAAGTCAGATCTGCAAGAAAATAGGTTGATACTGAAGAAAATAAGTAAGATATGTAAGCTCTGTGCTCCGATAAAGGTAAGAATAGTTAAAAGTTCTTAGATCTGGAAGCTTTGTGCCCTGTAGAAGTAAAATAGGTGAAATTTTTTGTTTCTAAAGTATGGATTTAGGTATGCTTGATAGATTTTGTCCTAGATTGAAAACTAGGGAACTATTAGATGACAAAACATTTGATATGAATAGATTTAATAATAATAATGATAGATATGTTATACCTATGCATAGAAAGAATTTTTGGACTAACCAATGGATGCAAGATCCTAGAAAGAAATTTTTGCAGGTTTTCCATTATGATCCTAGTGCACAGTATAAGAAAAGTTGGGGATCATTGAAGAGAAAGAGAGGATTAACTCTTTGTTACAGTTGCAGAAGACCAGGACATATTGCTAAGGAATGCCCTGGGAGAAACCCTAGTTGCCTATATTGTAAGGCTATGGACCATGAAGTACTGGATTTCCCTAGAATGATTGCTATACTTGAAAAGATGAATAGAGAGCAAGCAAACCCCGAAGGAGATCAGGAGACTAATATTATAGAGGAACCCCAGAAAGAATTAGAGATTATGTTGTTGAAAATGAAAGAAACCCTGGATGAACATAAAGATGCCAGTTTGTCAAAGATATTCAAAGAAAAGGAGAAAATTGAAGTAAGAATAGGAGACTTCAAAATTGACTGTGCTCTGGATGAGGGAACACAGATGAAAATTATGACATAAAGTACTGGGAAACCCTAGGAAGGCCTGCTATGGTTCCTTCACTAGGAAAAATAGGATTGTTTAAAGGAAAAATGGTAACCCTATGTGGCAGGATTACCCGGATAGCTATGAATACCCATTGAGCTTCGATGGAGGAAGAATTCAAAGTTATTAAATTTATTGAGGACTATGCCCCATTTCTAGCTTTGTTAGGCAAGATCCAGATTGAAAAAGACTAGATCTAAAGAAAATAATCCCTAGAACAAAAGAAGCAAGAACTCATGGAATTTATGACTAGAAATATTGCCTACTTGATGGAAGAACAAGAGAACAAATCTAAGCTATTAAACACTAGGGACTTGGATGTCGAAGATATAAGCGCATTAGAGGAACCATAGAAGACCGAAATACCTAATCCATATGATGAAGGTGTATTACCCTTGGATTTGAAGAAAGAATCTCAACATCACGAAGTGACTATGTCGAGAGAGGATAAGGATCATAATGGAAAAAGGATGACCGAGATGAAGCTCACTGGGAAGAAGGCTAGGAAGCTAAGTAAGAAGAGAGCCAAGATCGAAAAGTTACAGAAGATTCCATAGGGAACTTCGCAGAAGGAAAAATCACAGGAATTGAGCTTTGTCAAGATACCAGAACAACGACATATGGGACTTCATTGTGGCGAAGAAATATAGTCATTGGACCGATAGAACCATTCAAATTCCTCCCCGAACGGGCATAATAGCATTAAAATATCACTACCAGACTGTTGGACCACACCATAATGAATGGATCAACGTTCATGAAATCTTCATACCCGTTGCAAGCAAACTGTTGACAAATTTCCTATTTAGCTAGTCGCGCCATGCCCAAATAACACTTTTTCCAATTGAGAAATCGAAGCCTGCAGAACTAGTGATTGTCTACAATGATTATTGCAAGCATATTGTTCATCCTAGTGCAAAATTTTGAGATCATCGTGACCCCGATTATCTTTCCCTAGTGCATATGTCCGACGAGATCACTGAACTTGAGGAATCCGTCACAGAGGTCGTTCTTGAGTTAATGATTGATAGAACCATGTCGAAAAGAAGAATGTCCATCGGAGTCCAAGGATCATCGACGGGAGGAGTGCAAGCCTCCTCGTCGACTGCTCGAGCAGGAACATCTTGAGCCGATGCAGAAAGAAGAACTAAGCATAAGGATGACATAGCCAACGCAAAGTTAGTGCCATCCATCCTACCAGCTTACATACCCCCTATGAGTGGTGATATTAATAGGGACAATGTCCCTAGAGACTTTGAATACACCCTAGTCAATGCATACCTACCGAAAGGAGTGAACAACTACCGCGCAGATCGAGACAAGGTTACAACATTTAAGTTTTTCGACTTCAACCCGGGGGACCGTAAAGCTTACAACATGCTCGCCCCGTATAAGTACTTGATGATAACTAAGGGAAATGATTCAAAGCTCATCCCTCAAAAATGGACGATGAACCTCGCGTAGTCTACTTTTCTCAACGTCATGAAAGTATAACACTTCGGCAGACACCAGGAGGTGAATGCGTGTGTAAAACTACTGCTAGCAAGTTACCACAGAGGATACCTGTGGTTAGATCATCGCATAACTGTTGATTCGACGCTGATCAATAGGATCACTGGGATTAGCATGCAGGGCCCTGATCACCATGAGTACTATCCTGGAAAGACCACAGACCGTGCTCTTGCCCAAAGAAGCCTATGGTGATGTTGAGAAAGGTGTGAGAGGCTACAAGGTAGCTTCCATTGAAAGTGAAGTAGTGCACCTCGCATGCCAACTAATCACTGGGAAGTTGGTATGCAAGAATTGACCAACACAAGTATCTGGATTTGTAGTTGACCTTGCAGGAAAGTGCACCAAGGGACTATAGATGAACTGGGTAAAGTACCTGGTGAATCATCTGGAGATTGACTGCAGAGAAGCCCAGGATCAGGGGCATGAATTCCATTTTAGCCGGCTCCTAGTACTGATTGCTTTTGTTGCATGGGAGCTACCGAAAGGTGTAACCTTCCTAGACCTGGACCCCTTTGAGCCACTAGCCACGAAGTTCAGTAAATTATGGTACTCGAACGACATGAGAAAGCAATGGAAATCAAATGATGTTTTCCACACGTACTATAACCAATTGAAAGCATCCATAAGGAGTGAACCACGCATAACCCCAAACACTTTACAGAGATTCCAACCTTTGATAAAGTTCAACGTGGACCGTCACTTTATATACCTAACCCCATGCACCGATGAGCACCAGGAACAACTTTAGTCCTATTATAAGCTGACAGAAGAAGACTTGGAAGAGATCACCAAATAATGGTCGGAGGACCTTCTTGTTCCAGCAGACCCCGCAGAAATGTCCGACATCGACAGCCCCGTAACTGCGCATGATACACATGGGCCCAGTAAGAAAGCAAATTTGACGAAGAAGACTAAAGAAGTCTAGGATGTTGATAGCCTATTTGTAAGGATGACTTCCATTACACCAGATGAAGCAGGTGATGATGAAGAAGGTACAAAAACCTAGAGAGTCGAAGTACCACCACCTCGGGATGAAGAAGACTCGTCGAAGAAAAGGAAGGTCTCACCTCTGAAATCTTCCTCCAGAAAGAAACCAAGAACCCCTGTAACCAAGATGCGAACTGCCCTCATGTTGGATGATTTTGATTTCATTGTTGCAATGGTCAATGATGCTTCAAAGGAAATCATAGAGAAGCAGGAGGAGAAGTAGGAAAAAATGTATAGCCAGATTGAGATTGCACTCCAGGGAGTACAACAAGCACTCCAGTCTATCCGATCAACCTCTATTGAACCTCTGGAAGAAGGAACAACATAAGCGGGAGATGAATCAGTTCATATCCGCAAGATTGCTGATACAATTGAAGTATGCCTTCGACGTGCTCAGGAAGAAAAATTGCATGACACCCAAGCCCTAAAGAAAGCACAGGAGGAACTTATTGAACAACGTCGAATCGCGCAACAAGAGAAGAATGCTCTCCAAGAAAAATTTGAAGAAGACAGGGTGAAGATCCAAAAAGAGAAAGAGTAGCTGCTTGCAAAGAAAATAGGAATTGAAGAAGTAGTCAACAAAATATTTCGCTCTATGACCGGCTTAGAGCAGAAGGCTGAAGAGCCCATAGAGCACCAAGTGACGAAGCCGACTGAAGTTATTCAACAACTTCAACAAAGAGTCGTGGAATTAGAGATTCATACCATACCACAGACTCCGCAAGAAGTGCGTGACCAATGAGAATTTAATTCTCATAACACAATTGAGAGGATTAAAACACTTGTTGCAGAATGTAAACAACTAAGTAGCAGAAGCACACAGATATATGAACAACTATATGAAGACCCAGAGTTGAAGAAACTGGAGTCCCAACTCTAGGAAGAAAAGTAGCAAGCTGATACAGTACATGCCTAGCTCAAGATCCTGTCACCCATCAAGAGGATGAAGAGATCCCAGGAACAATGCACTGCCCAACAACTCATTCTTACCATGCAGAATAGAGTGATGGAAGTCACTCAAAAACTCCAGCTGAGCCAGGAGACGACCTACCTATTATTTGAAGAAATTGAAGGCCAAGGAACACTACTCGAACAAGTAGTTGCTACAGTCGAGCAACAACTGGAAGGACCTATCAACGAAGCGGTTGTTCAAGAGTTTGTTGAGCAAGAAGCAGTAGCACAGAAACAAGTTGAACCAACTCAAGCTAAGCTCGAGACCTTTGAGGCAGAGTTACCCAAACCTGAGTGACTCGAGATGAGTCACAGGTGAGTGTTGGGGGCCTATTGGCCCTTGACCAAGTTTTGAGGAACACTTGGTCATATTTGACCATTTTTGGGACTTCGATAGCTTGTCAAAGATGGAGCGCAACGCGAAGCGAAAATCATGGAAGTTAGATGTTAAGCCCTAAATAGTGGCTCATTACCCCTTAATTAGGGCATACTATATTAGTAATGTTATTTTATTTATGTTGGCTTTAGTCCATTAGTTGTAATTATACCTCCTAGTCTCCTATATATACCAAGGAGACATTTTCATTTTGAATCATCTTGTAATAGTACATTTATGTGGGCATAAGGAGGTTTCCCCCTTGAAGAGGCTTATTATATGAGTTTCTCTCTTTTTCAAGGTGTTGAGTACTTACTCTGAGGTTTTTCTATGCTATATTGATATTTGGTTCTTAACACTAGACCCCTTTTTGGGTCCTTTTAGGGTTTTGGGTTAATGTAATGGGGAAGGGATGTCGGCCCATGGGTTCACCCATGCTTAGGCCCACTTTTGTAATGTATAAATAGATAGGTAATGTAATAAATAGTATAAGTTGTTGCTTAGTGCACTTGATTATTTCTTAGTGCAAGTTGGCTAAAGTGCTAAGAGTTGGATTTGTGTGATAAAGTATTGTAAGGCTTTGTGCATTTTGTGTAAGACTTGTAGAGCTGAGTGCAAGTCCTTGTGAGAGACTGTAGAAGGATTTGTGCTGTAAGGAAAGGAAGAAGGATCTAGCGAGCTGCGCAGATCGTCTGTCCTATGCACAGTAAGGTTTGGAGGCTTTGTGCTCTAACCGATTGAAGACATTAATAAAGACGAATACTTTGTGGACATAGCCCCAGGGTGGGGGTGAACCATGGTAAATCTGCGTGTTGTGCTCTGTTCCTCAACTTGATGTGCTTGTATCTTCCTTTTCTAAGTGCTTTGATGTGTTTAGATAGATATATTTATTCTTTGTGCTTATGAGCTATGAATGAATGTTAGCTCTGATATGTATGAATATGCTTAGTGCTAATCTACAGTGTCTGATCTGTTTACTGTTACTAAGTGCTGAAATATCTTAGATCTAAGTAAATGTTGCGATCTCTATGCTACCTGCGAAGTATAATAAGACTGAATATTGATGAAGATTAACTGCTAAGTCCTTTGTTAAGTGTTATAATCACAGGTCTGTGTCCCAGCTAAGTTTGCAGACATCTGAGTCCTGCAACCACCCATGCCTCTACGTTGGGTGAGACTCCATATGCTTCGAAGGTGTTTCCGAAAGGGCCGGTAGTTAGGGTTTTGTTAGTGCGCTGTTGTAGCGTTGAACCCTAGGTCTGCCCTTGTGCCAACATGATTATCATTGGATTTCTTACTTCTCAGGTTATACTGTCTATGAACTTCCATAATTGCATTTTCAAAAGCTTATTGTTCTGATTCTTCCTCATCAACTTCAATTTGTGAAAGAAGGAAAAGATCTCGTTCTTGTTGGGTAATAAAAATATAATCATTATCATTTATTCCCATTAGATTAATGTGAACATCATCAAGTCCCTCAATTGTTTCTTCCCCTTCATCAACATAATTTTATTGGAAAGGTGGCCTAATGTGCTGGTCCGAGCCTCTTTTTTCTCTTTGTTCTCTAGGTTCTTTTTGTTTAATTTGGGGTGGATTTCTCTTGAAATTAGGATTTCTGATTTGGGGACCAGGTTGATTTTGTCTAGGCGGATTCCTATCAGTTATGTCTAGTCTTTCCATCATCCTTTCCATAGTTCTGACTAAGGAGTCTATTTTAGCATCAACAAAAGAGGTAGATGGTTCTTCCTTGATAGTTGCTCTCCTCTCCGTTCTCTACCTAGATATCTTAGCTAACAGATTTGCCTCTACACTCACAACACATCTTTGCATTTCTTCCAAAGTTGTAGGGTTTCTCTCTCTCAATTGATAAGACATGTTAGCATCAAAACCATTAGGGAATTTGATCAAAGCTAAGCCTTGAGGGGGATTAATGTTTGTTGGAATTGCATTATAAATATTTTAAATCGAGTGCAATAATCTTGTACACTTCCCCCTTGGTTTCTTTTAATATTTTCATATTAAGATAATATTGGAAGGGGATTTTTCTTGACTTCCCATCTATTGAGAAAATATTGGTGAAAGGAAGTAATGTCATTAAGGCTAGCAGCTAGTAAGGCTTTGATCTATTTCCTAACTTCACCATTTAAGCTTTGGGCAAACAACCTCATTTTGACGTCTTCCTCATCTACTTCTTGCAGGTCAAAGAAGTCATTCACCTTGTCAATATCTTGTTGTGTAGTCATACTTCCAATTCCATCAAACTGAGGAATCCTAGTTTGATAATCCTGGGGCATATTGTGTAAGGGAGTAGCCAAAACAAGGGGAGCATATCTTGCTGCCATGATTGGTGGAGGAGGATGGATAGAAGAAACTCCCATGACAGGATGAATGGTAACCTATAAAATTGCTTGAGAAGTGGTGGAAGATGTGGAATAAGCAAGGCTGGAAGATATAGGATGAGCTAATTGAGGATTTATAGAAGATGCAAAGATGGCCAGGGCACAAATTTCAACAGATTGTTGGATGTAGCCTTTGTGTAAAGCTTGATTAAAGTCTGATGCTAGATCTTGTAATTTTTCAAAGTTTTGAAGGATTTGTTGATCAATATATGATACATGAGAATGTCTTTCAGGTGTACTAGGTTGGAGGATATCTTGATCTAAAACTGTTTCATCCACAAAGCTATCAAATTTGGTTCTGAAAAGGTTGTGATCAAATGGTAGATCAAACTGGATGTCTTGGATTGTGACAAACTTCTTTGGAAGAGAGGTTTCATTAGGAGGAGGACTACTACTCCCTTGACTTTCTGCTGTACTTCTTTTCCTAATCATTTTTTCAGGACTATCTACTACTTTTACAGGTTTTGGATCAGGGTGAGATCTGATATGAATCCTTTTTAAAGACAGAACTTAAACCTTAAAAACCTAATTAATTATTTACAATTATTTACAACCTCTGAACATTTATCTCTTGAAATTTAGATCTTTGATTGTTCAAAAATAAAGTTTTCTTACTCAGGGAAGATAATTCATAAAGATGGAAAATTTGTTCAGCTTCCCCAGTATGGTCTCCACTATGTTATCACTCTGTAATTTCCAGAGGTTGTAGAAGAAACAGACAAAGGTAACTACCAAACCACTTTGGAAGCCAAGATCTAGCCCTGCTAGCTTCAAAGAGGGATCTCTCTATCAGAATTAGATTTGTTTGAGTTTTAAAATGCTAGGCTAGTGATGATAGTTCGAATTTTGTTTGTTTGTTTGAAATAATTAGCTGAAAAAATGCTTAATTTTCCATTGGGCTATGGGGTCTGTACTTAAAGATGAGGATCAATTTCATATTTTTATAAGGTTTTCTCCACAGGGAAGGGTAGTAAAACAGTTGGATCTATTAAGATTAAATTGAATGAATAAGAGGGACAAGGAGGGAAAGTCCACTAAGCAGAGGAGCAATTAAGAATTCCTTCACTCAATTTTAGATGAAAACATACAAATCATTAAAAAATCAGAGACATAGTATATGAAATAAATTATGTTCTTTTGACTTTATTTTAATGATTAGAATTGGAAATACATGAAATGATTACAGAGAACGAGAAAACATTTGACAAAGAGAGAAAAACATCACCAACAATCTGACACAAGAATACTGTGAATAAGCCTCTTTTATTTTTGGTCGATCCTTTGAAAAATTACACAATAGCTCTTGGGTGAAAAAATCAACCCTCAATACTTCGAAGAGAGAAGTATTTATAAAACTATTTACATCAGATACTGTCTTAAATGACTAGGATATTATGGAGGAATATCTAACTAACTCGATCTCTAAAATACAAAATATAGGGATTTGTTGATTTGCTCGGATCCTTTGTGCTGATTTGGTGGAAGTGGTTGGTGAATCATCTCTTTGAATTTGGTTGGCTGCTCCATGTTGACTGGAACACCAAAACGGTCTCTACTAAAGTAAAGTGCATAGATCTTCCCCCCTCTTTTTACCTGGGATAGAAATCTTCAGTAATTTCCTGTATATCTCATCCATTTCTATGTACTTGGAAAAGTTTGGCTTAGTGATGATCAATATATGCTTAATCTCATGATGAATACTCAAGTCTAACTGTAATGTCTCTAGGAAATATTTACGAGTAATGCTTCCTTGTATCCCTGCAAAGTTTGAACCATCCTTTGCCACTACACTCATTTTCTGTTTGTAATTAGACAGAGTGATCGAGTTGTCATTAAGTACTAGCAATCCAAGAAGCCCTTTCTTGTGTAGTACCTCAAACTTACTGAAAAATCTCTGCACACCTATGTCCATCACTTGAGATTTTTTTTCTAGCTGCAACATCAATTCCTTTCTTTCTCAGGACCTTCTTGATCTCAAGGATGGTCTTTGTTCTTTCCTCAATTTCTATTTCTTCTAACTCCTGCTTGTTTTTGGAGTTTATAAATCTGATAAGTTCATTGGCCTCTGTGGGTCTCTCTCCTAAATCTTTCTTGATGATCTCAATTGCTCCTCTGGATTTCTGTACTAACTCATGCTGTTCAAATATGATCTTTTTGGATGGCCATATTTTTGACATTGACTTGCTGATATCTACCCAAATATTTTCCTTAGCTTGGGCTAAGGTTTTTTCCATGGCAGTCTCTTTCTCTAATTGCTGTAACTTTTGACTAAGCCTTTGAGACTTATGCATCTCTTCCTGGTGACTGGCCTGGAACATTGAATTCAACTCCTGTAGGTTCTTTACCTCTTTTTGTAGTTTCTTGATCTCTTCCCCTTGGATGGACATGTCTTCCATGGATTTTACAAGTTTGTCAGATGCATCTGAAACTTGTACTGGGATTGCTGATGGAATTTTTACCGATGTGGATGCTTTTGCTGTTTTGATTCCTGTCAGAGGGATTGCCTCCAATGGGATCATGGCCATCTACAAATTCTGTTCCTTTTCCTTTATCAATTTATCGATTTATGCTTCCATTTATCTTATTTGTGCATTATGTTCCATAATTAACTTCAATATTTCTTCTTTATGGCCTTCAGTCTCAACCACTTCTTTGGCTTGTGAATCTTCTGTAGCTGGAAGCTTCAACTGTTTTCTCATTGATTCTATATCAACATTTCCTTTTTAATAAATCCTCTGTTGTCTTTACATTTGTTGGGTCATACCCAATATTCAACACCAATTCTTCTAATGATTTGATTTTGTTGTCCTTGGCCAAAGAAGAGATTTTCTCCATATTTAATTGGGACTGAATATTGTTTAGTGATACCTGCAACTTTGAAGTAGTCATTGAGGTGTTGATCAAGGTAGATAATATCATCTCTCTTGTCTTCCTATGCATATCCATCTGGTCCACTAGATGGACATCTTTTACATCAAATTGAAAGGAAGTCTTTTTATAGTCTGAAGTTGTTTTAGGATGGGGAACTTGTGATTGCTAGAATGCCATTTTCATTCTTCCTCTTTCTATGTCAAAGGTTGACAACAACCTATGTTGAGCAGTGGAGGTATGCTTTCAGAATTGAGCATAGGTGTTTCTGTTGAGGAGTTCATTTATTTTCTTGATCTATTTGTACTTGTCAAAAATGTTTGACTTTGTTTGTCCATGAGTAGATTCAACTGTCAGATAAGTGTATGTTTGTCTTTGAGATGCTGGTGAAGATGTAGACACTATAAACTGATTGTATGAATAGGATGAAGAGTGTGGTCCCTCCATGACTATGGTGGACTGCATTTCTCCTTCCTTGAGCAAGTCTGGTGCATGGCTGGTCTTGGCCCTCTTTATGTAAACTTGGAAATCCCCAACTGATACCTCTGTGACAGAAGGGGAAACCTCCTTTATTGATCTCTTCTTTTCTTTATTTTGAGTTGTGTTAGTATGTGAGTCAATTAAAGGGGTAGGCTGTGTTGATTAAGGTTGGTTGTTATTGATGTCAACCCTTGAATAAAACCCCATAGCACAAGGTTTGGGTAATGGACCCAATATTGTTTGATGTAAATATGACTCATTATTGTCTTGTCATGGTTGATAAAAAGTAAAAATGTATGAACTCCAAAGTGGTCCCCTTATGGTGAAAGACCTCACAAGAAGACGCTTTTCGGAGTGAGAGAAACCATGCTTATTTGAGGAAGAATGAGATGAAGGACAATGAATTTGTGATTAAAACTATCCTAGATGGATAGTTCTTGTCATGCCGTTTTTGGTGGTA
>WSFP011497551.1:0-14175 GCA_009831015.1 Picea engelmannii
TTTGTACTTGGACGATCCTTACAAAAACAAATAGCTACTTGTAGTTGCAATACTAACCAAAACATCTCTCTTAATACTCCAAGAAAACACACACACACACAATTCTAATTGCCAATAGTTTCCAATCCAACAATGGGTATAATAAATGATTCCATTAGTAAAAAATCAAACCAATTGTAGCAAGGATATAATGCTCCAAAAATAATGATAACATGTCCTTTTTCTTAATAGTCATTCACTTGCTCTTGGAACGATCTCACTTCCAACAATAATCAAGTTTATGTAACATAATTTGGTAACAACACAGATCTTATATGCGAATGGCTCTCGTAATAAATAAGAGTACAAATTCACTTGGTGACACTCTGGGAGGGAGAACCATGATCTACCAATGATGCACATGCCTAATAGTGATGCATATGACTTGTATGACCATGCACAGTCTTGGTGGTGCTTCAAAGAATTATAAATGGTTTAGGGGATTCATATATCCTTTTGGATAGCGAAGGCTAACCTTGAATTCACCCAAAATGTAAGATCATTGATCATAGGAGAGGGGTATGACTAGGTAAAGAGAAAAAACAAATAAACCAACTTAGAAACCTCCTACAAAAGTGAAACATCTCTAAGATAACAACCATTGATATTCAATCCATGAGTAAAATGGATGGAGAAGAGTAGAGAGTTGTTGGCATTCATTAAATACTATTGGAAAATGAAATTATGAGTGGAACAATAGAGTTACCATTGAGAATTCTTCCTCAAAACCATTACCATACTCATAAAAACACATTAAACATAAATATGAGTTGCATATTTTCCACATAGAGTTTCTATAGAAATAAAATCAGGCATACCATAAACATGGAGATTTTACCTTAGGAACCCAAACATGAAAACCAACATTGTGCTCGTATTCCAACAATCTGTGGTTACAATACAACTAATGTATTTTTGTGCATCTTCACCTCATTAGCCAAAAGATCCTTTGAGAGTAAAAGTACAGGAAGAAATAGGGATAGCTGGGATAATGAGAAGGTCAAAGGGCATGACCATTCATTTCTCATTCCCCGATATTTTCTCTCCTGCTATTTTTTTTTTCATTTATTTCTCTTTTTTTGGTTCATTTACTTTTACATTAGCATTGTTTTTAGTAGGGTTATATAACCTTCATTAATTGTGTACTTACACTTGCAAGAATTGATTCTTACAACCATTCACTTGTTGAGATCCATTTCTCGTGAGTACGAAAGAATTGAGTTTTACAACAAATTCCCCTATTCAAGATGCACAATCTATAGTTGAATGGCATTTTTCAGTGATGGTAGATAAGATAAGAAGGTGAGAATAATTGGCAATGAAAGGACATGCAAGGAATCTATTTTTGGGAGGTGATTGATGCAAATTGATCGCATACATATGAATGAAAAACAATAAGTGGCACTCATGGATTTCATTCCATGTGTTAGATGTCATTGTATTAATGAGACTAATCATAAGATAATGCTATAGTTCTAACATACATATTTTACTAGCATAGCTGCTAACTCGTGGCTGAGAACGTCGAAAGGTATCGGCTAAGAATGCATGCCCCCAATATAAAACATTTGTGGTAATCCGTAATCCGTCTGTGGTAATATGAAATGTTTGGTTGCACGGTTTAATCCTACTTAATCATTTAAACGTAGCAATTACATATCCTTACAATAATTTTTTAATGTGATTAGGTAAATGTTAAAAAGTAAACATGTTAACGGATGCCTTGATAAATGCAAGAAAGTTATGAACAATAAATCTAACCCATTGATTTTGGAGGACGACTAAGAATATGCCAGCATCTTCAATGCATAGCCATCAGATTCGGGTTTAAGGTTAAATAAGGTTAAAAGATCATTAATTGTGCCCATTGTCAATAGGTGTACGCCTTTCGGCATAACAAGAGGACGAAAGAAACATGGAATGTTCAGAGTTGGTTATTGAGAAATATTGAGAAAAAGGAAAGGAGTTTTTGGATTTTTGATCTAGTAGTTTATTGCAGTGGTCATAGAAATTATAAGATTTGCATAGAAGCATAACCTTGCTAATCTCCTCCTTGCTCACAACAACATAACTTAACCAATCTCCTCCATGCCGAAAACAATCTAAACTTTGTCATTCCCCTTGAAACATGAGTGTTGAGAAATTTGGAAAAGTTCAATATTCAATTTAAGTAATTTACATATTTTAGATCTCATTGTGAGTTCATTGTTCAACTCTTTGCTTTGTTGAGCTTACTCTCATTTAAATTATTCATAATTTTGACTCGAAAGAGTTATGTGACTCCAAAATAATAATATTAATTATTTTTATTGAATTTATTTAATTATAAAACCATAATTCTTTTAATGTATGCATAACACTTCAAATTTAATATATATTTGTTATAGTTATAATTAATATTATTATTTTACATGGGTTATTATAAAACTATAATTCTTTTAATGTATGCATAACACTTAAAATTTAATATATATTTGTGTAAACAATAAAATTTTCGTATGCATAACATTTCACATTCAATATATATTTTCAATATAGCTATAATTAATATTATTATTTTGGATTCAACATGCCACATGAACATTAACAACATACGTAATAACATTATGTTATAAAGCATTTTTAGATATGATCATTTTTATTAAATTTATTTAATTATAAAATTATAATTTTTTTAGTATTGTATATTTTAAAATTTTCGTATAAAGAGGATAAGTGATTCTTTAGAATTTTGTTTCTGTACTCAAAAAGTATTAAGAGAAGCTTTCCAAGATCACCATACTTTGGTAGTGTGATAAATATTTTGAAAATGAGATCTAATATGGGTATAGGTCGGACAATCTAAGAGAAAGTGTTTTTCATCTTCAACATTCTTAGTGTCACAAAGGTGACACACTCTTTCATCCCATAGTGTTTTAGGAATTGACCAACTCCCAGTTTCACTATGGAGCTCGTGAGAATTTGTTCTTATCTTAGCAATGTTCTTTACACTTGGCAAAACATATAGATAATTTTGATCTTCTAGATTAGGGTTGATTACATCTTTACAATACCTTAATTTTCTTTTTTCCTCTAACTCTTTATCACACCACATTTTCTCCTTAAATTTTGATTTGACTTTTTTTCTTTATTCTGCAAAATGATTTCTTCCATGATTCCCCAATAGTTTAGCCAAGACCGGGCGTCTTTATGCCATCCTCACTCGAGTCAATGGTGGTTATAACTTGATTTTGAAGAAACTTTAGGTAGCCTCTTATCTTTCATGCTATTTAACTTTCTTAAATACATTAGATATCTAATCATAGCTATATTCATTTTTATTAAATTTATTTAATTATAAAACTATAATTCTTATACACCTTAAAATTTTAATATACTTAACACTTAAAATCCAATATATAATTTGCAAAATGATTTAGTTAATATTAACAAAACAATAAAAACCAACCAACTCCTAGAAATCAAAGATATATTCAACCCCACTTCAGGGTAACATATGCCTCATGACAAACCAATAGGAAAGACCCCATTAATTTATACTACCGTTAATTTACACTTTTACACTTTACCGTTAAAATTTATCTCTACCGTTAATTTACAGTTTTACGAAACCCATTTACCTTCGATTTACACTTTTCAAAACTTGGAATAAGAAAGAAATGGTGATATTTTTGTTTAAAATCGGAGAGAAATTGTTATTTCTAGATTTTAAACAATAAAAAAATAAAAAATAATGATTTTTTATAAATTTATTTCCGTGAAAAAAACTATTTAGTTTAGTATAATATTTCATTTAGTATAACAGTTACACAACGCCTATACAACATTTAATATACATCAATTCCATGTAGTAATCAACATTTATAGTGTTAAATGACAGTTTTTGCGTTTCCTCTTCTAACATAATGTCTATATTACAAATTATTACTGCTACTTGCTTTCCTCGGCTCGGCGCTTAATCATATTTCTACAAAACCAGTGCTATTCATTTATCAGTGCTCAATCATATTGATCACTGTGATTCTGGGTTTTTACAGGTAAGACGGTTCAGTGGCGTATGGCAGCCGCTTTGCTCATTATTGAAGTCGACTTTACAGACTATGGACAGATTCTGCACAGGAGCTTCATGGAAGCTCCTGATCGTCCATCATCTTCTACCCATGCTCCACCACCTTCTTGGATGGCCTTTACAGAAATCCACGTCCATAACCACATATTGCAACTGAAATTTGAAGACTTATGAGTTTGCCGATGTAGGCCAAAGAATCGCTAATTAAATCCAGAATCCCTTTGAGCGAAAGCGTTAATCTGACTCTGTAAAGTCTGAGCCGGGCCGCTCTGGCTGTGGCTTCAACAGAGAGGGGGAAACCCATCATCTGCTGAACCACCGCTTGGAAACCAGCGTGATGGGAGCCCTGTTTCCCCTTCGCGACCGCCTTTTGCCGATGAAATTATTGAGGGCCGGAATGGATCTATGATTATCCCATGATCTTGACAACGCCTCTGTCGGAGTCGCCGGAGCCTCAGATTGGGCCGTCGTCGAATCCGAAACTTCCACGCTTGCGCTTGCTTTTGCGTCGACGGCGGTCTGGGAAGGGCTGCCCGGGTCACAACTGGACGTGGACGACGACGGTACCTCGCTCGTGAAAGGTCCCGCATTCTTCTCGTTCGAAGTTCTGGTGATGACTCCTTCGTCTGGTCTGGAGTTCAATTCCCTCACCAGCGCCCTTGTTACGATTTCCATGTCTCGCTGGGAGGCCTGGAAGATCCACGCAGGGAGGCCTGGAAGATCCTCGTTACTATTTCCATGTCTCGCTGCGAGGCCTTTGGCCGTATCGGAGGGTTGGAAGCGCCAGGCAGCCAAGGCTTGTTCCCTCAATACGCTTCTGCTTGTGGAGGGCATTGGCAGCTTCAGGCTCGATCTCGTGACCTCCTCCATCACTGCTCTGCTTCCCGTCTGAGTATACATTCATTGATGAACAAAAGGTGAATAAATAAGAAACACTGAGATAAGAGCCGGTGAGTCTGTAAATACAAGTGGGAACGCATTGCCTATCTTGTTATAATAGTCAAAACTCCTTAAAGTGGGAACGCTTTTCCTTAATTTGTCATCATCGCCAAAAGTCAAGGCATGTTATTAATTTGGTTTACTCACATATATGTATTAAGGAAAAATCTACAATGTTAGATAAATAAATAAATGTTTATTATATAGGATTACATGTTATTAATTTGTTTTATTCATAATAATAATAATAATTTATTTTTAAAGTCAAGGTCATGCCAAACATCAATTTGGTGTATGAGATCTTTTTAACCCAGTGATTTTAGTCGTATTAGATATTCTACGTTTCTGGTTTTGAAATTGTGATCTCTTAGAAAAAAACTCGTGCTCAACATTATGGAAAAATCAGATAAATAAATAATTTAAAATATTTTTTTAAATGTTCAATTATTAATTTATTTCTCCTAAATATTTATTAGTTTTAAGTTATTTTCTAAAATGTTTCAAGATAAGTATCTATATAACTTTACAACCACTAATAACCTTTTTAAAAACATATTTCAAAATAAACATCTACTTAAAATATTCCAATAAGAATTTGTTTGAATATCTAAATGATATCTATGCAATTATTATTTTTTATTGAATAAAATATTTTATTTTTAATTTTAAAAGTTTATTTTCTTTCATAGTTAATTTGAACACATTGGTTATTAAAGAATATGTGTTTCTTCTTAAGAGGTCACTCTTTCTCACAAACAAGGGGGTCTCATACATCAATTTTGTGTGTGGCTTGGTCGTGACCTTTGTTGAAATATTGTAACTTCGAAGAATATTCTACATGAGAGAGAGTGTGGAATAATATTATTATATTTAATTAGGCCCTATTGTGCCTTTGTAAAAGTCATCCCTATTGTGCCTTGACACTTAAATGTAAATTAAGAGGGTAAAGTGACAGGTAGACCTAGAACACTATTTATAAGAGAGTCCAATGCCTCATTTGGACACACACTCACCTAGCTCTGCAGTGCGCAAGTCTTGGAGGAGAACCTACGCTTTGGTCCATCTCTCGGTATCTCTTGGTTAAGTGGTGTGCTACTCTTCCTAGTGAAGGAGTAGAGGAGGATATTTTGTTCGGTTTTTTATTTATCTATATTGAGGAGGTTTTTGCTAGGTTTTCTTCCCCATGAGGGTTTCCCAGGATAATTTGTGTGTCTCTATTGTTTTTTTGATTCCCTCTCTTTCAGTGATCTTATTTATGGAGCTAGTATGCTAAATGATTATTATAATAAAGAAGAATCGTAACTGCAAGTTGTAAAAGTAAAACTTCAACATGGTATCAGAGCATGCCTGAAAGAGACCAACTCACAATTTATAAGAAGTGGCATAAACCCTAAGTGTGACTTTTTTCTTGTTTGACGAGGACATTGGAGAAAGTAACCACACCTAGGAACTTGCCCTAGGAGGCCACATCTAGTCCCTAGATCAGAATTCTAAAATTTGAAGTTTGAGAAATTAGGGTATCCTCATAAAACCCTAAGTTTCAGTTGCAGTTGCAGTACCAGTTGCAGTTGCAGTTGCAGTTGCAGTTGCAGTTGCAGTTGCAGTGCCAGTTCCTTCGTGCCAGTTGTAGCACCATTTGCAATACCAATTGCAGTGAAAGTTTTTGCAAATTGTTGGGACTGATTTTTTGTCCTAGTGTGCCTTACCCTAGAAAACCTCCAACTAACTTTAAGTTACAAGTTGAAGCACCTTTGAAGTTTTAAAGGTTTGTTATTGCTTGTCACTGCTGCCAAATGGTGCCACTACCTGGCGATACTATCAGAGGTATGTACTTACATATGTTCAAACTGTATCATTATTCTAAAGGGTATTCGCAGGAGAAAGTATATTTTTTCTAAACAACAGTCGTAGATCTAGAGGGATCTCAGATCCACGACATTCAGAGGAACAATGCACCCCTGATTTGATTAATTTGATATGCCTCTATTTGTTATGGCATTATTGTGATCTTATGAACATCTAGGTTGTATTTTGATCTGTTGAAATTATGACTATCATACTAATCATTGGTCAAAATTAAATTCAAACTATTAGATTGATTAAAGTTGAGATTATAGAGTTTATTTTATAACCTAGTTTTTCTGTCAATAAAGCATATTATCTTAGTACAGAGGACAGATTGAAGAAAATACTTGTCATCTTGAGTGAAGGAGACTCGGAAGAAAAGAAATACACTCACTCTTGAGGACAAGACTCTAAGTTCCAGGTTTGATTAATTAAATTGATAAGATTCAAATCTACACATATCAAGTTTGATCACTGCTAAACACTATAGTTGTGATAGCAATCTTTGAAAAGTTTTATTATTGAATACTTGGTAGCATGTGAGCACCATTGAGATAAATGCTTATTGTAATCATTTACTAGATATAACTAATGTCTCCTCTAGGAGAAACTTCTTGTTTTGTTTCCAGGTTACCATGGAGGAATGATTGATCACAACACTAGAAGAGTGTTTCTCTCATTCCTTATTATTGTATTTCTTACTTTTAACCCTTGTTTCAGGAAGGTCATAAGTCATAGCTCTGAAAGAGCTACTGTGATGATTGTTCTCACTATTGTTTTTATTATTATAAAGAGTTTTATTCTTGTCTATTGTTTCTCCCTTGTTTCTCTTGTTACGCATAGGTCACAGGTGATAACCTTGAGGGAGCTATAGTGACGGTTGCAGGAGGCAACATATTAGATGAGACATGGAGAAAACTATCCAAGATTGTATATATGATCATATACATCCATGTACCGAAGAAGAAAAAGAAGAAGTTATTTTTGCTAGATACAAAACATCTCGTATGGAAACAGATAAGAGGGAGCAGATGGCTCCAAAGATTATATAGACTCAGAGGGAGTCAAGATTTAGAGGGAGCAGATGGCTCCAAAGATTATATAGACTCAGAGGGAGTCAAGATTTAGAGGGAGTAGATGGCTCCAAAGATTATATAGACTCAGAGGGAGTCAAGCTTTAGAGGGAGCATGGAGACTCAGAGTGAGATTGAACTTCGAGAGGATCAGATGAGAAAATAGATGTCTTCTAGGATTGATAGACAGATGCCACGAGTTGAGAAGACTGGATCGTAGCTTCAGAAACTTCTAAGAGACGTGAAATCTCCTGGGAAGATTCCCGTGTTTCAGTGATAGAGGAAGAAGCCAGTTAGAAGGACTTGGATATGGATTTTTCCTTGAGATCGAAAGGAAATCCAATGATGACTTCCAAGATCGATATAGTAGAGAAAGAATGTTGCAGACAACAATATAAAGATGTACAAATCCTGATGTGTGTCCAAAGAATTCTCCCAACAAGAGGGAGAATACTATGATGAGACACTTTCTCATGTAATCAGAAGAAGTATATATAGATTCATTAAAATAAGTTGACACATAATGAGATTCAGAGGGAGCATGTATGAAAATCCCTATATTTGAAAGTGAGTTATCTCCAGTGCTAGTTGGTGCAATACATGAGTCGGGCCATGGAGACATGACTACAATAGAAGATTGAGTTACCTCCAGAGTAAGAGGATAAGTTACCCTCAGTATCAGTTATTGATCCCCTCTCAGTTTCAGATGAAGTTGTTGCCTTGATAGAATAGAGGAGATACTCTCAAATTTCAACAACTACAATGAGAATGGAGTAGTCATTCACAGCTTCAGAAAGAGCAGTTGCAGGTGCAGAGTCCTAGTTCCAGAAGGAATGGTTGCAAAGAGAGTAGAGGACATACTCTCAGGAAGTGAGACAGATAGTTATTTACATAAATCACATAGAACCAACACATGATTATGCATATTGAGTTGTAGCTGAGCAAGTGTACTATGTTGGTACAATGTGATGTGAAAATTTGGTTTCAAAGTACATGACAGGAAGACTCATGTATATAAGTTGAAGCAAGCTCCAAGATCTTGGTATCACAGGATTGATAGTTTTCTTATGAGCTTGGGATTTACCAAGAGTAAAGTTGATCCCAACCTTTACTTCAATATTGAGAATGATGGACCAATTATATTGTTTCTATATGTGGATGACGTATTCTTGACGAATGAAGAAAAACTCATCACAGATTGTAAGAAGAAGCTTGTCGATTAATTTGAAATGACGGACCTAGGCCCGATGCACTATTTCTTAGGTATTGAAGTATGGAAGAGCCCAGAAGAGATTGACATGATGGACTATACATCCATGTCCACTCCTTTGGAGACGAATCTGAAGTTATTGCTTGATACTTCGTCAGAAATTGTTGATGTTACTCTATATAGACAAATGATTGGTTTGTTGATGTATCTGACGAATACCAAACCAGATATATGCTTTGTTGTGAACACCTTGAGTCAGTATCTGGTGGAGCCTATACGTTTTCACCTTGTAGATTCAAAGCATGTGATGAGATACCTTAAGGGTACATTGGACTATGGCCTCTGTTATATTGGAGATTGTGACTTCAGATTGTATGGCTATACTGATTCAGATTGGGATGGAAGTGCTTCTGACAGAAAAAACACTTCATGGTGTTTAGGGTCATCCATGACTTCGTGGAAAAGTAGGAAACAATCTAGTATTTCTCTCGGTACGGAAGAAGCAAAGTACATTGCAGCATGCTCCGCTAGTTGTGAAGCCATATGACTTCAGAGGTTGTTGACGGGTCTATTTGACCTAGAGATGGATGCTATTGTGATATTTTGTGATAACTAGAGTTACATAAAGATGACAAAGAACCCAATGTTCCATGATAAGACAAAGCACATTGAGATCCGATACCACTACATTTGTGACTTGGTACATAAGGGAGTTGTGAAGCTCTAGTATGTTGGCACAAATGAGCAGGTAGTAGATGTGTTGACTAAGCCTCTGTCTCTTGTGAAGTTTGAGCACTTCTGAGAGAAGCTTGGTGTAGTCTGAAAGGACTTCCCTTGAAAGGGGGAGTGATGTTGATGATACTATGGTATCCTAACCACCAGTTGGGCAGCTCAGTTAAGATTTATATCATAGGGGATTAAGATCCTCGGATAGATCTCATGGGGTCTAGATGGACGGTCTGTCGGAGTGCCTATGTATGTATATACTTGTTGTGGTAAAAAATGTGGCATCTTAGTTAGGATTTATATCCTAGGGGATTTTATTATCCCTAGACAAATTTCGTAAGGTTTAGATGGACGGTCTATCGGAGTGCCCATAGTTGTTGTTGTTGTTGTTTCTACTGCTATTGATGCTCCTGCCTCATTCTGTTGACATTAATGTTGTTGTTCCAGCTTCGTGTTGTTGATGTTGTTGTTCCAACTTCATGTTGTTGATGTTGTTGTTCCAGCTTCGTGTTGTTGATGTTGTTGTTCTAGTTTCATGTTGTTGATGATGATGTTACTCTAGCTCTGCGCTACAGATGATGGCAATGCTAAGTTTCTACTGATGTTGATGATGAGAAAAAATAATCATGATTTATATATATGACAAACAATGTTCCAGATGTTGATGACGATGTCTCCTCCTCTTGATGTTGTGTTGAGTCCAGTTAGTTGTATTGATGTTGTCAGTAGATAACCCTTCTTGTTAAGGGGGGGTGTTGAAATATTGTAACTTCAAATAATATTCTACCTGAGAGAGTGTGTTGAATAATATTATTATATTTAATTAGGCCCTATCGTGCCTTTGTAAAAGTCGGCCCTATTGTGCCTTGATAGTTAAATGTAAATTAAGAGGGTAAAGTGACAGGTCGGCCCAGACCTAATTTTAGGTTGGCCAAACCAATATTTATAAGAGAGGCCAATGCCTCATTTGGACACACACTCACCTAGCTTTGTAGTGAGCAAGTTTTGGAGGAGAACCTACTGCAACTGGGGGTGACGTCAAGGAGGGTTTTGGTCTATCTCTTGGTTAAGTGGTGCGCTACTCTTCCTAGTGAAGGAGTAGAGGAGGATCTTCTATTCAGTTTTTGGTCTATCTATATTGAGGAATTTTTTGTTGGGTTTTCTTCCCCATGAGGGTTTCCCAGGGTAATTTGTGTGTCTTTATTGTTTCTGTGATTTCCTCTCTTTCAATGACTTTATTTATGCATCTAATATGCTAAATGATTAGAATAATAAAGAAGAACCATAATTGTTAGTTGTATAAGTAAAACTTCAACAACCTTAAAAATAGGTTATTATTATTATTAAAAAATATTTCATCTCGTTGAAAAAGATAACAAGAAATACATAAATTTAATTATTTTGTTAATTAAAATTTTTAAATTAAAATGAATATATATTGATTTATTTATTATAAATTTTTATAATTTTTTATAAAAAAAAAAAAAAAATTATGAAATTCAATTTTAGAGAAATTAATTGTATAAAATATTTTAATACTCAAATAATTCTCTACCATCTCCTAATCTCCTACGTATGATTCATCAATATACAACTTCAACTTGAATACTCTATTAAGTACTTATTAGATGCGCAAAGGCCCAAAACTTTACAGGATCAAAAGTCCACCTCGGCTTCAACAAACGACGCGGTGGTTTGATGGAGCAACTACAACAGATGGTTCTCATAGTGGATCGGGAGGCATTATCAGATTAAATGCATCTACTTCTTATAAATGGACCTTCAACACTGGAGTTAGGACAAATAATAGAGCGGAGTTATTGGGGGTTTGGGTTGTTCTTTTCTTGGCCTTAAGATTAGATATTACAAGTCTACAGATTATAGGGGACTCAAAGCTCATTATAGATTGGTGTAATGGAAACAGGAACCTCTAGAGCTTGGCGTTGGAAGGATGGAAGGAACAAATTAAAAAGATGAACACATTGTTTCAAAATATTTCTTTTAATCATGCCTACAGAGATTTCAAGGATGGAAGGAACAAATTAAAAAGATGAACACATTGTTTCAAAATATTTCTTTTAATCATGCCTACAGAGATTTCAATAAGGAGGCAGACGTACTTTCAAAAAAGGTGCTTAAAGATCATATCAAGCGAGGAGCGATTCTCTACACCCGGTGAGAATATAACAAGCAAAGACCTTATAGACCTTATAGGCGCTTCAAAGTTTTCTAATCTTTGCAAAATTATTTATCTTAAGTTGAAGACAATTTATTTTTCTGAAGATTAGTTGTGATGTTTGAATTTAGGTTGGAATCCTATCTAAAAACTTGGGATTCTAAAGCATTCACTTTTTTTTATAATCTATAATGATAACTGAAAGATGCTTATTAAAAATGTAATCCTTTTATATTTAGTAATTTTATTGTTTGGAAAAAAAGTACTTATGGAAAAGCTCTATATTTTAATATGATTATGTCTCAAACACTTTGATTATTATACTAACTAAAGTCATCACCAATGACGCTTTCAATAATTTATTGCAAATAAATGCTTCTTCACGTTCAAGGTGAAGTGGGTAAAAAATGAGAAGCTACCTAAATCGTGATTCACAAATGACATAAAATAGATAAGTTTTTATTATAACGTATACGAACAAAAAAACCAAAAGAAAAAGTTTAGTTTTATGTTTTTGAAGTTGCGGTAATTATCACATGTTAGTAAATTATTTTTAATATATAAATAGATTCAATACCTTAAAAAATTTAAATGTAATTTTAAACATTAAAATTTAAGATTTTTAAATTTTTATTTAGATTTTAAATAAAACTAATTTTAAATAAAATTAATAAAAAAAAAACATGAAATATTTATATTACTTCAAAATACTATATTAAAAATGTTTTTAAATTAAATTTATAATATATATTTTTTTAATTATAATAATAATAATTTAAAATTATTTTATAATTAAACATTAATTAAAACTTATTTTATTATTTAATTATAAATTATTTCATATATAAAAAATCATTATATTAAATTAAAACAAAATAATATGATTAGTAAAAGGTTTTAATTATGTGAATATTCTTTCCTAAAAGTTATTTAGGAAAAACTAGTTACATAACTGGTACAAAGTTCTATTATTATTGAAAGATTAGCATATTGATGTCAAGTTTCAAAATTTTATGGAAAATTAGTGCTGAGATAAAGTTTTAAAAAATTTACATATAGTTGTTAATATTATGGGTTCATAAATTAGCATAGAGAGGAATATTGAAGAAAATAGGAATTAGTTACATTGTTGAGATGTATTTATGGTTGTATTAGATATTTTTTTCTTCATTAAAAAAAATGCCAATGTCATTGAGGTCATTATTTATGTCCCACAAGTTTGTACTTTATTATATATACTATACTTTGTTACAAGTTTGCATTTTATTATATATATTATATTTTGTTATAAAAATACAAATATTTTAAGTGATTTTGTTTTCAATGTGTATTTTTCTATTTTTCTATATATAATAAGTTTATGTCAATTGGGTATAGTTATAGTGGTTGTGAGGAAAAGTTGTTATCCTTCCCACTTGATTTTAAATCTCACTTTGTAATATGTTTGTGCTTTTAATGAGTCAATTATTGATGAGTTATATAAATGAATCTCTTTATGACTTATTGACCTAACCTTGTACCCAAAAAAATCTAGAGTTTACTTTGGATACTCTCCTTTGAATAATTCCCCTAAAATAGTCAAATTACTCATTACTCATCTACACAATTTATTTCACTCTTAATTTACAATTAAAAACCACCTTCTTCAAGTTAGACACTTGTACCTAAATCCATAATCATGATACTAGTTTATCTTTAGTATGGGTGATTATAATTTGGATTTTAATTTGCATTGGTTACGCATAATTATATAATTAATATGAGATTTCTTTGTATTTACAACTCTTCATAGAAATAATGAAAAGTTGTTGAAAATTATACATAAAATGGTAAATATAGAAATTTTGAAACAATTGTGGTAGTAGTTGCAAATATTAGTATTAGGTTTAGGATATGCACACCTTCATAAATTAAGTATTCAAATAATAAGTGTCTCATACATCAATTTAATATCTAACTCTAATTTTAAAATTAAATTATAATTATTATTAAAGAAAGTAAACAAAAAGATAATAAAAAATTGCATAACATTTTTTTTATTATTATTCTTTTTTAACAAATTATTACTATATAATGATCTTTTCACAATTATATATAT
>WSFP011497552.1:0-14175 GCA_009831015.1 Picea engelmannii
AAAAATTGTGTGATTTATTTATCTATTTCGTAAACAATTACAAAAACATTGATTTCACAAGACATCCACCAAAACTTGCATTTTGTAAATACCCTGTTCATAATCACATATTCATATTTTGTTTAAACACTTGTAAATAATTAGATTCATGTACATAGTATTATAGTTATAGCTTTAGAGTAGTTTATTTATTTTCTCTGTTTTAGGACCCTATTTGGCTAATGGAGCCATTAAACCCGTCAGGATAGATCATACCAAACGGCTTGGGTTAATTAGACAACCCTAGTCCGGATCTATCCTTCCAGTTGATGGTGTGGATCACTTATGCTCATCAACATGTTTTCGAACCCCTTTTTTCATTCTTTCCTTTTTGTTATTTTATTTTAATTCAGTTGTGTTTCATAAAGAAACAATTGAATTTAATGAATACGATGAAGCAGACTCTACTCATGACCTACACTTATTTGCAAAATAAGAGACATTGGGCAAACACAAATTAAAAAAAAAACATTTTTTGTCTTTGTAAGCATACTACCTGGGGAAACGATGAAATATATGTTTTGTGGCCTGGTAGAGATAAATGGAAAGATGGCTCACTAGATAGAATCACTTGTACCTATGGACAGAGCCAGGGAAAGATCCATCTAAAAAAGTTTCACCTTATCAAAGAACAAATATCCTCCTCTCTGACTCACTCTTGGTATTTATGTTAGAAAAATATGATCCAAAAAAAAGAGTGTAAAGTCTGAGAGGGTATGCAGATAACTCTGTTGGGGCTATGGATGCTCGCTGGCAGTAGAGCAAGGTCTATGATGTCGTGGTGACTCCTTCGGGGATATGTACACTCGCTGGAAGAAGAGAAACACCATAAGAAATTAATGATAGCTAAATGGCCTCACGCCAATGGATGTTCTACCCTACTCTTTGTTGGCATAGGGGAAGACCCCGGGTTCAACACTACAACAACGCACCAACAAATCCCTAACTACTGGCCCTTTTGGAAACACCTACGAAGTATATTAAGTCTCACCCGAGGTAGAGGCAGGGGTGGTTTCAAAACTCAGGTGTCTACAACCTTAGCTGGGAAACAGATATGTGATTTTAGTACTTAATAAAGCACTTAGCACCATCATCTCCTCAATATACAATCAATAATCACTTCGCTGATAAAACAGGGCTTCACAACATTCACATTGATATAACGCATTTAAGAACTTATCATCAATAGATAGTTCATATCTATCAGATCAAGCACTCAGCACATTCATATAGATCAAATCTAACATTCTTATACATCACTAGCACTAAGCATAAGCATATCTATCTAATCATCTCTAAGCACTTAGAAAAGGAAGATATAAACACATCCAGACAAGCACAAAGCAAGAAAACACAGTGTGTACATGGTTCACCCCCACCCTAGGGCTACATCCACTAGCTCTTCTTCCTTATTATCTTCAGTCAATTGGTTACAATCACAGAGCCATCAAAACCCTACTCTGCATAGGACAGAAGATCTACGCATATCGCTAGATCCTTCTTCCTTGCATTATAGCACTCAGCCTTCCACAATCTGTTACAAGGACCTGCACTTAGTTGTGCAAGTCTCTTACAATCATGCACTAAGAACTTACAGTCTCTACTTTCACTTAGCATACATTAACATCACATAGATGCACTATTCAACAACTTCTTACATTGCCTAGACTTCTATTTATACTTATAAAATAGGCCTAAACATGGGTAAACCCATGGGATGACATCCCAATACTGTTACATATTCCCCAAAACCCAAAAAGGACCCAAAAGTGGGCTGAGATCCCTTGATATCCACTTCATATTGCGCTCCTCCTTCGACAGGCTATCGAAGTCCCAAAATAGGTCACTATGACCAAGAATCTCCCAAAACTTGGTCAAGGACCAACAGGCCCCCAACACTCACCTGTGACTCATCCCGAGTCACTTTGATCAGACCAATTCTGCTTCAAAGGCCTCGAGCTTGGCTTGAGATGCTTCGACCTGCTATTTTGTGACGACCTCTTTCTCGATGAACTCCTAGATAACTATGTTGTTCACGGGCCCTTCTAGGCATTGTTCTGTTGTGATGACAACCTATTCTAGCTCTTCTCCTCGGCTTTCAACCTCTGCGAATAATTGGCATGCCTTATCTTTCACTGGTTGAAGTCATTAAGTAACTTACATCACTGTGCTTTGAATCGTATGGATCTTTTCTAAGGCGGTGCGTTGCTCGTGAGATCGCTTCATTCTTTACACGACCGACAAGGCCTTCATTTGTGCCTGTAGTGTGTCTGCGTGTTGCTTTGCTTCCTTGAGCTATGACTCTAATGCCTGTAACTATGGATTCTCGATGAGGTTCTCATATGTTTGGGCACTACGATTACTCAACTTCTTGCACTCCAAGGCAAGAGCTTTTAGTCTGTCAACTACGCTGAGGGCAGTTTCTTCCCTTTGGTCTCTTATATCTTGAGGGGTATCGAGCAAAGTGCAGAGCTCCAAGTATGTTATGTGTTGCTAGAGTTGTTGGATTACTTATTCAAGTTGTGCCACCTGTTTTGGAACTCACTTTTCGGTATTTACTTCTACGACTATCACAGAGTGAAGTGCTCTGTGAACCATTTCCTTTACTTCGAGTTGCTCTGCAAGAAACCGTTCCTTACTTTGTTGTAGTTGTGATTTTTCTTCATCCCACTTCTCTTGTAGAGAAATATTTTCCCATTCTACAGTATTGCGTTGTTCTACAAGTTCTCCCTATACTTGTGCCAAAGCGTGGGTAGCTTGTTTTGTTTCTTCCTGAGCTCGTCGAAGGAGAGCTTCGACTGTATCAGTGATGCGGTGGAGTTGATCTGGATCATCTCCCAGTTTTGATGTTCTTGCTGATAGAAGTACAGTGGATACTGTGTGGATGGATCGTAGTGCCTGCTACACTCCTTAGAGCTCGTCCTTAATCCGATGGAACACCTCCTCCTTATTAGTTTCTTGCTTCTCTGCTATCACCAGCGAAGCATCATTTAGGGCTGCTATGATGAAATCGAAGTCATCGAAGGTGAGGATGGTCTGCATTTTTTTCATGGTTTCTTTCACTTTCTTTCAGGAGGAAGGTTTCTGCAGGGAGACCTTCCTTTTCTTCGAGAGATCCTCCTCATCTCTAGGCGATGTAACCTCACCTTTCTTCTATTCAACTTCTACACCATATATCTCTCCTCCATATCCTCCTTTCTGTGTTGATATGGAAGCGATCTTCACGGATGCACTATCTAAATCATGGACATATTCAGTCTTCTTTATCTTGCTAGGTCCGGGCGTATCTAGCACAGTTTTTGGACTGTCTAAATCAGATATCTTCGTAGGGTCTGTTGGAATGAGGAGGTTCGTCGACTATTCCTTGGTGATTTCTTCTAAGTCCTCCTCTGTCAGCTTGTAGTAATATTGAAGTTGTTGCTTGTGCTCGTCACTGCACGCTGTAATATAAATGAAATGGAAGTCCACGCTAAATTTCATTAAAGGATGAAACCTGTGGAGAGTATTTTGCGTGATACGAGGCTCGGATTGGATAGCTAACTTTATCTGATTGCAATATGTGTGGAATATAGAATTTGACTGCCATTACTTGTTCATGTCACTGGAATACCACAGTGTACTGAACTTCATGGCCATAGGTTCAAAGGGCTTGATGTTTGAGAAGGTCTCACCTTCCAGCATCTCCCATGCGATAAAAGCAATCAGGATTGAAAGCCAACTGAAGTGGAACTCGTATCCTTGATCTTGCGCTTCCCTATAGTCCAGTTCCAATTGGTTCACGAGGTACTTCGCCCAATTCATTTGTAGGCCCTCCGCACACTTTTCTGCGAGGTCGAATACAAAACCAGTGACTTGGGTGGGTTGGTTCTTATGGAATAACTTTCCTGCAATCAATTGACAGGCTAGGCCCACTATGCCACTTTGGATAAAAGCTACATTGTAGTCTCACGTTCCTTTTTCGACATCTCCATAGGTTTCCTTGATCCTTTGTGCTAGAGCGTGATCCATTGTTTTTCCGGGGTAGAAATCCTGTGGGTCAGGGCCTTGCATACTCAGCCTTGTGATTCGATTGATCAATGTTGTATCCACTGTGATACGACAGTTTAACCACAAGTATCTTCCATGGTAATAGGACAACAGCATCTTGACGCATGCATTCACTTCTTGTTGCCTTCCAAAGTGAGGAATCTTCATGACGTTGATCAGTTTGGAATATGGGAGGTTATGGGTCCATGACTGAGGGACGATCTTTGAATTGTTTCCTTTTTTCCTGGTCAGGTACTTATATGGGGCAAGTATTTTGTATACCTTCCTGTCGTCGAGGTTGAAGTTGCTAAACTTCAATGCTGCTATCTTTTCTTGATCTACGTGAACTGCACGTATCCCCTTCAGGAGGTACGCAGTGACCAATTAGTACTCAAAGTCTCTGGGCACACTGTCTCAATTTATTGCACCACTCAGAGGTGGTAGATAGGAAGGTAAAATGCTCAGAATCAACTTAACATTCGTGAGATCGTCTATGTGCTTGGTTCTCTTCTCATCTGCGGGTTGTGATGTTCCGGCTCGAGCAATGGACAGAGAGGCTAGTAATCCTCTCATCGATGATGCTTGTAGAACGGTAGACAATCCTCTCTCCGACATGACTCTTTCAGTCATCAAGTCAAGGAGTACTTTTGTTACTGATTCTTCAACTGCGGTGAGCGCGTCAGACATACGTGCTAGGGATTAATAATGTTGGGTTCACAATTAACTCAGACACTGCACTAGAATAAAAAACAAGAGGTCAATGATCACTGTATACAATTCACTTGGTCTGCATGCTCAAATTATTAGTTGGAAAAAGTGTTCTTCGTGCATGGCGCGATGGGATAAATAGGAAACTCGACAACGGTTCATTTGTAACGGGTATGAAGCCTCATTAACTCTTGTTATGTCTATTATAGCATGGTCCAATGGTCTTGTGTCGAGATATAAATGCTTTCCAACCTGTTCGAAGCGGAATTCGAACAGATATATTAGTCCCAATGGATATATTTCCTCACCATGGTGAAGTGCCATGTGTCCCTGTTCTGATATCCCGATGAAGCTCCCATTCTGCAAATTTTCTGTCTGCGAAGTTCCCTCTGGAACCTTCTGTAACTTTTCAAACTTATCTCTCTTCTTACTCAGCTTTCTAGCCTTCCTCCCAGTGAGCTTCATCTTGGTAGTCCTCTTTCCATTTTGATTCTTATCATCTTTGGACATAGTCACTGCGCGTTGTTGAGATTATTTCCTAGGATTCAGGATTAACACACATTATTTATCCAAGATAGCTACTTCAGTCTTCTATGAGTCTTCTAATGTTCTTGCAGCTTCAACATATGGGATTCTAGTGTTAAGTAGCTTCGACCTATTCTCCCATTCTTCAATCAAGTATGCGATCCTTCTAGTCATGAAATATTTTAACTCTTATCTCTTTTGCTCCAAAACTTCTTCTTCTTCTTTTCATCTGGCTTGATCTCTTTCAATCCAACGTTTCCCTAGTAACATGGTAAATGGGGCACGGTCCTCAATAAATTGAATAATCTCAAAATATTCTTCTGTCGAAGTTCCATTGGCATTCATAGATATCTGAGTGATCTTTCCACATAGGTTTACCAGTTTTCCTCTGAATAACCCTATTCCTCCTAATGAAGGAATCATAGTAGGCCTTCCTATAGATTCCCAAGTTCTCTCTGTCATGATATTCACCTGTGTTTCCTCATCTAGAACACAGTCAATGTCGAAGTCTCCTATTCTTTCTTCAAGGCATTCCTTGTCTTTAAAGATCTCTGATAATCTAACATGTCGGTGATCATTCAAGGTTTCTTTCATCTGTAGCAATACCTTCTCTAATTCTTTCTGGGGTTCTACTATAGCCTTAGTTTTTTTATCTTCCTTAGGTTTTTCTTGTCTTATGTTCATAATTTCAAGATTGGCAATCATTCTAGGGCAATCCAACACTTCATGGTTCATAGCTTTGCAACAAATACAACCAGGTCTTCTCCCAGGGCATGCCTTAGTAATATGTCCTAGTTTTCTGCAGCTGTAACAGAGGGTTAATCCTCTCTTTCTTTTAAATGATCCCCAGCTTCTCCTGTACTGCGTGCTAGGATCATAGGAGCTAACCTGCAATAAATACTTTCTAGGATCCTGCATCCATTTGTTAGTCCAAACATTCTTTCTATGCATAGGTATAACATATCTTTCACTATTCTTATCATATCTAGTCATATCAAATCTTCTTTCATCTATTAATACCCTAGTTTTCAAACTAGGACACACTCTATTAAACATACCTAGATCCATATTCTAGAAACAAAAAATTCCACTTATCTTACTTCTACAGAGCACAAAGCTTCCAGATCTAAAACTTTTAACTATTGTTACCTTTATCAGAGCACAAAGCTTGCAAATATTACCTCTTTTAATTAGAAATTCTCACTTTTTCCTTTCTTAGAGCACAAAGATTTCAGATCTTGTTTCTTTTATTCAGATCTGACCTCTTTTCTTCAGATCGATATTTTTTCTTTTAGCACAGAGATTTATAAGTCAAGTAGAATACTATGCACTAGGGCACAGGTCTACACACAGAGCTTTCACAATTTTAGGATGAATCTTTGCACAGAGCTTCTTCTTTCTTAGTTCCCATCAATCACAGTTTTAGGTCCCGGCAACAGAACCATTTGTTGGCACAGGGGCAGACCCAAGTTTCAACGCTACAAAAATGCACCAACAAATCCCTAACTAGCGACTCTTTTGGAAACACCTGTGAAGCAGATGAAGTCTCACCTGAGGTAGAGGCAGGGGTGGTTGCAAGTCTCAGGTGTCTGCAACCTTAGCTAGGACACAGATCTGTGATTTTAATACTTAATAAATCACTTAGCACTGTCAGTTCCTCAATATACAATCAATAATAACTTCGTTGATAAAACAAGGCTTTGCAGTTCACACTAATATAACACATTTAATCACTTAGCATCAATAGATAGGTCAAATCTAGCAGATCAAGCACTTAGCACATTCATATAGATTAGATCTAACATTCTTATACATCATTAGCACTAAGCATAAGTGTATCTATCTAATCATCTCTAAGCACTTAGCAAAAGAAGACAAAAACACATCCAGACAAGCACAAAGCAAGACAACACAGTGTTTACGTGGTTCACCCACACCCTAGGGCTACGTCCAGTAACTCTTCTTCTTTATTGTCTCCAGTCAATCAGTTACAAGAACAGAGCCAAAAAAACCCTACTCCGCATAGGATAGAATATATGCGCAACTCGCTAGATCCTTCTTCCTTGCGTTACAACACTCAGCCTTCCACAATATGTTACAAAGACCCGCACTTAGTTTTGCAAGTCTCTTACAGTCATGCACTAAGCACTTGCAGACTCTACTTTCATTTAGCATACATTCACATCACATAGATTCACTATTCAACTACTTCTTACATTGCCTAGCCTTCTATTTATACATACAAAATAGGCCTAAACATGGGTAAACCCGTGGGCTGACATCCCAATCCCATTACATATTCCCAAAAACCCAAAAAGGATTCAAAAGTGGGCTGAGATCCTTTGATATCCACTTCATCTTGTGCTCCTCCTTTGACAGGCTATCGAAGTCCCAAAATAGGTCACTATGACTAATAATCTCCCAAAACTTGGTCAAGGACCAACACTCTTGTATAGAAATGACATGGATTGCAGTTAACAGGAAAGGGGATGGAAAAGTTAAACCCCACAAGCGGATCCATATTCACGAACCCGAGAACTTGTGTACACATTGATAGAAAGGGTTCTTTTGAAAAGAAATAGAATAAAGCCAGATGGTTTATCAACTAATTTTCACAGGCTAAGCATGAGGGAAGGAGCATAGATTATGTTTTCTCCCAGAGAATCGCCATTTTTTGAACACTCAACATACCCTAAAAGTCTTTGTGAATTTTTTATTTTGGGTACCACTTTGTAATTTCTTAAAAGGAGTTAGTTGTGTAGGGATCAATGGGTTTTTCTATTGTTTTTAGTTTATCATTGATCACATTCGGTTTGGTTTGAAGTTTTTTGAACAGATTGACATTTTTCTCTAAGTAAATGTGGCATTAGACTAAGCGCACACAGCTTAAATTTTTTTAATAAAGAGCCACACACCCATCAATGATTCTGGTCTGCGAAAATAAGTCCTTAAAAACAATCGTCGATATATTGTCAGCATCAGTGAAATCCGAAAGGAAAAATACCCACATAACAATGATAATTACCGATCATCGATGTACCGTCGTCATCGACAAAATGGGAGAAAGGGAGAATCGATCGTTGATTCTGGCATGCGAAAAAAGTTTCCTAAAATCACCGATGTATCGTCGGCATCGATGAAATTCACAAGGTAAACCGTAAACATAGGCAACAAAAATCGTTGATCGCCAATATATCATTGGCATCAACAAAGAGGGATAAAGGGAAAGGTAACATATGTCCAAAAGAAAATCACCGAAACTGAAAAGAAACGCTTCTCACAACCAAGGGGCCAAATCAATCGCCATGTGTTTCACCACGTAAACAGGTGGTATTGCTTGGGCATTACCCATGTCTCCTTTTGATGTCCCGCGTGTAATATCTATACTTCCACATCAACACCTCCATGTCAACAATGTACGACAGTTTGGGTTGGCATAGGAAATTTTGTTGAGAGCCACCAATGAAACAATGTCAAAGACAATCTACCAACACCAATGCACTCATCAACTACCAGCAGATTTCCATAACACCAAATTTTTTATCTTAAGTTTGAACCTTTATCTGTCGATGCCAAAAACCCTGGTCAATATGTGATCCTACTATCCCTGATACCGGTCATACTATTTTCTTGTAAATATGAAAAATCTTTATAATTCAATGGGACACCTCCAGCTGAGATAAAAAAAAATTGTGATTTGATAGACAAAATAAATTTTTACACAAACTAAACCATGATCACGTGCGTTGACCAACCGTTGAAATTTGAATTTGTCAATGAAATACAAAATAATTCGCTATGCGCCACCAACCGACGTTACATTTAATCCTGAGCATGGTGAAGATTTTGTGGTAGATTGTGCAGACCGCATTTTCACTCCTGAATTTTAGACTTGATGTGACAAGCTAACTATGTTTTCTGTTAAATTTACAAGGTTTATGCCCAAACATGGTATTCTATTCCCAAATCACTTATCTCCCAAAGCAACTGAAGAAGCGAAAGAAAGCATCGAGGAGGTTACATCCCACTCTCTAACTTTGATTACTAGTAAGACTAGGTTAATCTCTTGAAAGGAAGAGGTAAGCATTGTCTTTATCATTTATACACTTATGATTGTGTCAATAACACTTGTCGAGGTTGGTTGGCTTCTCACTATAACATTTTTCTTTTTTTGCAAAAAAATGACTCCAAGAAATCCAACGGCCAAACGCTCACCAAGAACACCCAAAATGAAATAACAGGAGGTCGGAAAAGGGTCTACACTAGGTTCTTCAACAGATCTTGATTATGTCTCAAAGACAAAATCAAATATCCTCACTTATACCAAAAATAAGTTTACCCAATCTCCAGCGTTCGGTGACATAGAAGCAAGCACCAGATCTAAATTAAATCTCCCACATTAGGGAGATGTTTTTAACAAAATCAATCAGGAGGATTACTCGAATTTTAAAAATCCAAAAAAATACGGACATCAGGATATTGGTTGAATAGGTTTTCCCAAACATTAGGCAATCATATCTACATATGGTGGCCTGCTAGACCCTAGTTTTGTCCTGCATCAAAACCCTCGGATGGATAATCGACCACACGGACGTGACGAAATGTATAGTCAATAATGAGGAGGGTGAACGTGTTGGTGTCTTTCTTTTGGTATAGGTACAAAAATACTACAAACTCAGAGACCCAGAGGAGAGACTAAAGACAAAATTTGTAGTAAGATCTTATGAGTTCCATGATACCAGCAAGTTATTGTCCTCGTGGTGGAAATAAGATAAGAATTTCATAAACCGGGGAAATGGATGGAATAGTACAGTAAACCTCAAAGATCCTTATGTATATTTAATGGATTTAATTTGTTGATTGTATGGGGAAACAGATTGCTCAAAGTTTTCAGAAGCATGGATGCCCTTGGAATATACCGTGGCAATCTCCAAGAGAAGTTTCAATTGGAGAGCCATCATTTCCAAATAGCTAAGCACCAACATCCTATAGGCCGAGACACCAAAGGATGGAGAAACACCAATTTTTCACATGGAATCATACCTTTTGGATGTAATATGTGCAAGAAATGTTTTCATCTCCTGAGTGCACTTCATCATTTAAAAAAAATAATTCCCAAGGCTTTTAGCGGCAGCCAAAAGGATGATTTTCAAATTGGGCCATAGGTATTTGGAAGAAACAAGCACTTATATCAGAGTGTTTTGGGATACTGGAGCACCACACCTACTCCCCGTTCATGTCCAATACCGTCTCATTTTGGGAGAAATCTATTACCATACCATCATGTAAGGCTATAATTCCTATTTGGTAAAGGATAAGAAGAGGGCTTTCATACCCTATAGTTTTCATATTGGGTTTTACATGGTTAAAGAAACTACGCAGTCGAAAAAAGAAGGATTGAGTCGGCCTGAGTATCGGTTCCCTACAAGTTGTTTTCGCAAGCATGAACTAAAAGGCCTGGTACTCCAACACATGTCATATATGTCCTCATGTTTGTCATATTTTCATGATAGCTTCGAATATGAGATCTTTACTTAGGGTGCCCAGGACTGGGAGGAAGTGCTCCATAGAAGGGATAACCCTAATATAACCAAATTCAAAGAAATGAATATGGATGAACAAGTTGAGACAATAGAGTAGACTCTTCAAGAATCCCTCAAGGTAAGAGAATAAAACATATCACTAGAAGTGGCAGAGGCATAGAGGAGGGGGGAACTATTACTAGAAGAAGTCAAAAGAGCTATGAAAATATTAGGGGAAGTTTCCCCACTTAAACCTTTGATAAGATCCTTGAGGAAAACCTCGACCAATACAAGTGATCATGAGGAAGAGCTAAATGGCTCAAATACAATTCCACCAGAGGAGACCGTTGATCAAGAAAACCCCAACCCTATGTCACCACAGGTAGGATCGTCAGTGACTACTACTATCCAGCTAAGGTCAGCGAGAACATCAAGTAGGTCCAGTGTGACTACTGTCCTCATAGATTTAATCATGATATATGATGATGAGGAAGAGTCAGAGGCATCAAACAAAACCCCAGTGCCAATCATACAAGAGGAGGAAACATGGGAAACATCTGCTCCAGCTTCTGATGATTTGGCTCCAAAACTGCAAGAAGGCAACCTGGAAGCATGGAACATTCTTGACACTGTATTTCTTAATCAATTGGAAACACAGCCTTAGGATGACAACTCTAAATACAACTTGGATATAGGTGAACAAAAACAAGGAATGGAGAAGCCAGAAATAGGCATCCCAACGTCCGAACTCTCAGCTAAGATAGATCCTTCACCTACTTTCCTAGCTAGGACAAAGACTTCGCCAGCCGACGAGGACCAACAAAATTCCAAGTCACCAGAGCACACATGAATGTCCCCTTCTATGCAACTAAGTGAACTTTCCATGGAACACCTCTAGACGGTGAGAATCCTAGGAGATAATATGTCATGGGGAGATCAACAGATTCCTAAACAAGTAGATGAATTTGGTGATATACAATTAATTTATTATTACAGGAAAATAAAATATGTGATGAGAAGAACCATCAATAAAAGGAAGCTCATGCCTGATAGCACACTTTTCATAACCATAGAGGAAACGTTGTTTGACACTGAAAGTTCTAAGATGATTGAGCTAATTAGAGAAGGGATGGCCATAACCGATGCCACTTTAGATAGGGAGAAAAGGGATGAAAGGGAGGTAGCCTCCATGAAGAAAGAATTGGGCCATCTGTGACATCAAGCAGAATATTACCAAAATTCAACACAGGCGGTGGTACTTTTGAAGTGTGATTTTCAAGAAATGTATGCACAATTTACAATAGAAAGAGACCTCTTCATCGCTCGCATAGTTGATTTCCAAGAATATACCCTCATGGGGCTGACAACCTATAAAGACATGCAGCAATGGTATGAGAAGGCACATCAAGCCTTAGAATGGATAGACTACTTCAGTGAAGTATAGAAGGGAAGAGATACAGAAGAGCACGACATCTGAGTGTCGATGGATAGTAGCATTGCCCAAATAAGGAAGGCCTTTGAGCACTGGGTAAGCATGGTCCATAAACCCTAGCGGAAAATGCAGGAAATATGGGGAGAGGGTGAGAAAAGTTGGGAAAAAATCAATCAGAAATGAGGAATATTGACTTGCCAAAGTTTGTTCCACCAGAGAACTTCCTCGATTTACATGACATAGTTAAGCAACATGAAGAGAAAGACCAGGTATGAAAAATGTAGATTTCACATATTTCAAGCATGATCCCGAGTCAAGTGAAATGTTTCATGGAGCCTCCGATTAAATCTCTCGTAGTCTTACAACACATGAATGTCAAACTATTCAAGTACAAAGAATGAGAAATTGAGATCTGCTCTGATGGATCAACATAGGTTCCCATATGCAAATACATGCGAATATCTCTTCTGTAGATGGTCAAAATACGAGAGGGACAACTCACTTCATTGAAACGACCAGATAATCTAAAGAGAAGCGAAAGATAATTGAGAGATATAGTATGCCACGCGTTGTTTTTTATTGGATTAACACAACTTTGGTAGTTATTTTTAGTTTAGTGATTTTTTATAAATAAAGGCATCAACCTCGTATTAAAGGGTGGATGGTTTTGGAGAGTAAGACTTTTTCTGAAATATTGTAAGAGAACTATTTCTTTGCAAGATATTTTAATTAATATTTTTTGTTTAGAACCAAAGACACTTCTTTCATCTAAGGCGTGAATGTGATTGGACCGAGGGGGATTATCTTTGCCTTCAAATTCAATATTTTTTTGTTGATCTGAGTAAGAGTTGTTGTATATGTTATTTAAGTTATCTCATAATGTTGCTACAGTTCTTTTATTCCAATTTATGAATAGAAATCGATTGTGTTGATATGCGAATGATAGTGGAGCATTGAAAATTACTTTTCTTGCACTAATTTCTTGTCACGTATTTATTTTCTTTATGTAAACCATTATCTTAGAAGATGTTCAATATTTAAAATTCAAGTAGTATTATTGCGATCTTGAATTAGTTTTGATCCTCTTTGTCTACATGCTGAGTTATAAAGGTTATCCCAAAACCCAGTCTTCCTCCAAATACGTTATAAATTCTCTCTATCATTTATCTTAGGCTCCACCTTTCTTTCCCACTAATGATAAAAAAGAAAAAAAAAGAGAACTTCGTAGCCTAAGGAAAGTTTTCATAGAAAGACATATCTATCAATCATGATTAAAGCCCATCAATAAATCCACCCAAATCACAATTCTGGAGAACCATACCACTCAGTAAACGCTTGCAAGTCTAATTGGGCCTCTCAAGCAGGTTTGGTTCCTATTGTTGAGTCAAAGGGATCTCAGACCCCTAAATAGACGGTAATGCTCAAAATAAGAAGGGTTAGGTCTCATCCTTCATAATATAAGTAATGCATGTAGTATTAATGGAGCATGTATTTTACCCAAGCATTATGATTCCTCCACCATTATGAACAATTCCTTGGCTATGAGCTCCCAAAAATCTAGGTAAAAATCTGTGAGCCATCCATCTATCATGTGGCTATCCATCTAGCATGTTGGCATTTTTTGATTGGAATGATTCCAAGATTTCTAGTAGCTTCACTTTTGTGATAGGCTTCATCAAAGCTTCATTTTGTACATCGTCTAGGCATCCATCAAAAAAGGAGGTAGATACCATGATTTCTAGATGTTTTTTTTTGGGTGCTCTAAGTAAAAGTTTTTTTAATGAACCTCAATTGTGAAAATATTTTGTTGAAGCCCATGCATTATGACAATTTCCATCAAATATTTTTCATATGGTGTTATTTTTTCTTCAAAACAATGCCTTGCAATCGAAAATTTTGGTTTTTTAATTGCACCCTTTGTCA
>WSFP011497555.1:0-14175 GCA_009831015.1 Picea engelmannii
TCAGAGGAAAATGTATTGTAACACGTGTGTTAAGTAAAGGTTTAAGGCTGTGAGGCATGTTAGGTAAACATTTAAGGCTATCATAATCGTCCAAGGGCCTCGCCTTGTATAAAAATTTAAGAAAATGCATGTACTTTAAGTACTTAATAATAATAAATAATAATAATAATAATAACAATAGTACAACAAACATGCAAATATTTATAATTAACAAAACTTAGGATAAATTTAGTTAATTAAAACATTGGGAATAGAGAAGATGACAATAAGACTTCAAATCTATTCTCCAATGAGATGATGACGTACAATGTTTTTTTATTATATAAAAAAATAATGTTTTTATTTCTATAGTACGAACAATAGAAATGATGCGAAAATTTATAGTCAAAGGACATATTAATATGAAGTCAATGAATTATTGATTGCTATAGTCCCTCTATGCCTTAGGGAGGGACTAATAACTTTTTTATAGATGTATAATTCTTTAATATAAACAACTTAATTTTTTATAGAGCGATTTTGATGTCTTAATTTATAGTTTTTAATAAAAAAAAATGGATTTAGGAAGAGGAAAAAAATTATTAGTACTATTGTTCTATATATTCTTGAATACTCGAATTTATATCATAATGATTAGTTTTTTTTTTTAATAGAAATGATTAGTGTTTTTATTATAGAAGAGGTACACAGGAACCAGAAAGTACAAAATTTCAAAATGCCATGAGGCCTTCAACAAATAAATTTCCTTACATATCCTTAGGGAGCACCTATCCTTAAAAGATTTTAAAAAAAACCACAATAGATTTTAACATATGAGAAAAGTAAAAAAACAAATTTGCACTACATAAAAAAACCTAGACTAATTGAGCTTTAGCTTAGTGTCAAACACTGCTAGAGCATCCTATGGAGTGGCATGTTCAGGATGAGGAAGAAAGGGTTTTATGACCTCGCAGGAAGCATGTGAGCCTCTTGGCTATGTTGGTGGCACCTCGAAGATTTCACTAGACTTGATTGTGGAGAGAGCGTATCTATTGAGTGTGCTTGTTGATTGTACGATATTGAGTGTGCTTGTTGATTGTACGAAGGACAATTTCCATTTTCTTGTCCCTTATTTCTTCCCTTTCCTATAGTTGTTGTTCTAGATGAGAGTTAGAGGTACGGAGGGCTACCATTTCTTGTTGCTGACTCTTAAATTTTTTTCATATCATCCATTGTACATTTAGTGCAATCACAGGGGATGGATTCTGCGCCACGTACCTAAGTGCGAACAAGGATGTAAAACTATGGACCAAGAACATGAGAGAAAACTGATCACGTCAAGATAAAGATAAAAAAAGACACCAACAGAATCCCAATTTCGACCCATTTCCTCACCATTTCCATGAATATATACCCGAGTCTAAACTACCAAAGAAACACGCACAGGGGGCTAGGATGCCATGTTCGAAAATAATGGTGGATTGAGGTACTTAAAAACCATGGCGCAGGACCGTGCTGCATACTTCGTGTGGATTAAGACGTAGAGAGAGCTTATGGGGATGAAGTCGAGAGGTCTCGTGATGGACAGGTGAATTATACCATATGTTTTCGTCATACCAACTAAACCACCTTTAATGTTCGTTGCGCGAGAGGATGTAGGCATGTGCTGAAGGAAAGTGAAGCCTCATGGAGGAGGTATGAGACATGTGCCAAATGTAAATTTTTATGTGAGGACGTCATGAATCTTAATCCGGATGGAAAGTGGGGTCACATCCCCTCGATAACCATTATTTTTCATAATTAATGCACTCGTTCTACCTTTGCTTATGGGACTTAAGAGATTTTTTATTTTTTTGGTTCATATGACTAAGGTGGATCAACAATGAATCCCTCCAAAAGAAATATGGCCGCAACTCCTTAATACAAGCTATTTTTGACGAACAATTTAACTTGTTAAAAATCTCTCTCTAAGCTCTATCATTTTAGAAGAATAAACTTGTGTCCTATATGGACACACATTTTCATACAAATTGATTTTCAAAAAATGTTGTTTAGTCTCACAATAATGCCCTACAAGATGAAGACCTTAAAGAACTAGAATTTTTATGCAAAAATTCACTAAATCGTTGTTGTAACAATCCTTATATTCAAACCATTTATCTCAAAATCAGGATTGATTCTAATTATCGATCTTCTTGGTATTTCCAATCTACCTCTAAACCTCCATAGGCATATCAAAACTAATTTTTGGAGTCTTCCCATCATAACTTCAATTGTTGGGTACATGAATTCCCCAAAAATCACAGTCCTAACATTGTCGAACTTCCGCTGACACTCACATCATGAAGCACTGTCATAATCCTTATTAGAAAAATTCTAAATCAATAGCTCCAATATACTCATAGCTCTTATTCACCATTGAAGTATTCCCATCAGAGTGCTTCCACTCTTAACCTTCCTTCTCCCTCTAATAGATCTGACGGTCCTAAGAGTTAGCAATCAACGACTCTGATAGCATCAGACCTTCAAACTTACACGACATTAACGTCCCTTCCCTCCAACCTATTCATGCTCCACCCTATGGGGCCCATGACAGATTGTCATTACATGATTCCCACTCACCGATCAACGATCCAAATTATTCCTGGGAGAACCTTCCATTAGAGTGCATTCCCCTCCCGGATCACAACTCACTCCGACCATTACCCTCCAATGAAAAATTAGGATCTAACAACTTCTATATCCTACGGTTTAGGTTAAAATAAAGGAAATAAGGCTTCCATCCTCCACCTAGACACTCATTTCCATTTCCCACTCTATTGGTGACACATGTCATCATTAGGACTCTTCGGCTACCAAGTTGGCAAGATGCATCATCATGATCTCATTCTCTCAGTTTCCTCACTTAAGCGGATCCCATTTCAATCTATAGTTGAGATTACTTCCCATTTATTGTTGATCTATGATCCATATTTCGCCTTGGATACTTTCCCTTCAGAGTGCCTCCACTTCGAGCATCCAAAGCTACTCCGACCCTCGGACTCCGATGATTCTCATTCTTTTGACTCGTTTCATCTGACTCCTTGACTCTAAATTATTATAAAACCCTTATGTTGAATGCCTTTCAGGATTTCTTAGCTCTGATCCTCTTGCGACTCAATCTCAACCATCGATTCTCCAAGTTGAATTAATCTGGGTCATCGATTTCTAAACTTCACGAGCATCATGAAATACATAGGAAATCGACTTCCATGGCTGAATTTTACTTTGCAACCTGCAAATTGAAGACATGAATTACATTCCTCACTAACATGAATTACATTCCTAACTACTCTGAATCACCGAAACTTCAAAATCTACTCATAATTTGGGGATTTCACTTTTTTTCACTATTTCCCCCCAAATCCATCTTAGGACAACATGTCCAACTACGAATCTACTCAATTCATGCTAGCTACTGAAACATACAAGTTATGTCTTGAACCTCGAGCTCTGATACCATTCTGTAATGTTCCCCATCCTAAGCAGGGAACATTACTTTTGGAATAACACATAAAACAAAATTTATTCTTGCTAATTTATTTGTTGTAGCTTAGTAGTAAAAATTTATTCACATTTACATCCAGATTTCTGATACCCATAATTAAATGCAACTACAACATTCTAAACAAGCATAATGCAACTAATAAACAACTATAACAACATATGAAACTATTCTCATATATATATTAAATGCACACCAATTACATTAATGGAATAACTTGACAAAAAACGATAAGCACTTATCTTATAAAACAACTATGCAACCAACTACTTAGGAAGGACATTTCACCCAACCATAGATCTATTTTTCCAAATCTCAATAGTGATTCACCCCCAAGTTGGGGCTAGGAATCCACAAAATAAGGGTGTTTCTTCTATTCCCCTCACAATTCGGTATCACCCAACCCACTGGTTCTCTCCTACAACTACCCTGAATTTCCTCCAGCTCTCTTCTTCGTGACTTTCCCAACCCAAGGAATGTACCCTATCACTGCTCTTAGTCCATAGGGATTCCCATTCATTTATCAGGGTCTCTCTAGAATAGGTAGCTAGGAATCTCTTATCTAGGAACTCAAGGGAACTCACTACTAGGAAAACCACAAAAAAAAACAACAAAAAACACTTGTTGATACAGTGAAACT
Organism: Picea engelmannii; assembly: GCA_009831015.1. Lineage (NCBI taxonomy): Eukaryota > Viridiplantae > Streptophyta > Pinopsida > Pinales > Pinaceae > Picea > Picea engelmannii. Next base: position 4,164 of record WSFP011497555.1, read on the forward strand.
CACCCAGAAGTTCACTTTTCAGGCCTGACAACCTCACTCTTCAATTTTCAACTCAAAAACTATCCAAAAGCTATCTAGTATGATCCCAAATTTTCCTATTCTTGTTGTTCCAACTCCTAAGATCTTTTTTTCTATTTCTCTTGTTTTTCATGTCTCCTCTCAATATCCCAAAACTTCTTGTTACTATTAGTATGCATTTCCTCTCTTTTTCCAAGACCATTGATTGCTCACTTTTCCCATCATTGATTTCTTCTTCCCCATGCTTTCCAATAACTATGGGATGTGACTCTCACACCCACCTTATAACAGATATTCAATTATTGGCCTCTCATACACTCAACCAAAAATTAGAATTTTTCCCTAAATGATAATAAAATTCAGAAATGGGTTTGAATTAATACCCATAAATTGTTTCCCCTTTATTGGACCCCTCTTGGACTCTCTCTAGGAATTACCCCTCTCTTTTGGATTAATCATCTCCCATATCTATCCATTCCCACCATCTGGAATTACATTATATTCATTTACAATTTACAATTACATTTTGCATTTACATTTATTGGTATTAGCCACATCTATATCTACATTATGCATGAAATAAACTGGGGATTATAATGGGGATGTTACATCAAAATGAGAAGAAACGTTTTGAAGGTAAGATCCACTTTCCAAAATACTTGGTAAAAAGGGGGAAATAAAGAAGAACCATTAACAATACATAAATATAAATAATATAGATATGTTTTTTTAAATAGAAATATTGTTACAATGAAAATATAAAAATATTAACAATAATTAAAATTGTAATTTTACATATTTATATTTTCATAAGTTGTTAGTTATATGAGGCCTAGATCCATTTTAAAGGATACAAATTTCAAGCATCAATGGATTTGATCCCTCTAGGTACTTGATAGATATTAGGTTAATATGTATCTACCATGGTTATATATAAAGATAACAAGGTGAGGGTTTTTTTTGTTTTTTTAAGTGAAGTCAAAAGTTTATAATGTCTCTTCATAAAATAGTTTTATTTATCTTGCAAATTCAAAGGTAATAGAAATTTTCATAACAACATTTTATTTCTCTTGACCATTGGATTACCTTTGATATTTGTCATGGGAATAGGCTTGTGTGGTGATTTATAAGAAGCATGTAGAGCACAATTTTAAAATTTAAGTAGATCAAATTCAAAACCTGTTTTTAAAATTCACTTGCTATTGTATATGAAATATATGGAAAAATTGTGAAATAAGGATTATCAATTCACATAGGGTAATAAATCATATAATGATGTGTGATATTGTATATAAAGATGAAATAAAATAAAATAATGAATAATTGCATAATAAGTTCCAATATATTATTGAGAATTTGTTAGGGTCCCATCCTAACTCCCTTAATTAAAACAATAGGTCATCACCTAATGTATTGGGGTCATATATATTAAATATGACCCATGAATAAGTACGATTTGAAATCAATAAATGTGAGGGCCTCATTTAAGAAGGTCCACTAATTAGTAGTTGAGGTCTTATTAATTCAATTCCACTAAGTTCTTAGGGTTTTGGTTAGTTATAATGTGTATACATTAGTAGAAGCTTTGTAATTAGATTCCAAGTGAATATTATTGTATTTTTATCTCTACTCAATTGGAGGTTTCCCCCTCAAATAAGTAAGTGAACAATGCACTTAGTTATGAACATTAATAAAATTTTAGATATTGTTGTTCTTTCCATATTTTGGTTATGTTTATTTTCTTTCCACAATTTTCTTTCTATCTATCTTACTCTAAATATCATGTTTCAAGTATTAAGTAACACCAACACTGCAAGTGGTATCAAATCACTTTCCTATGTCAGCGCAAACTCAAATTTTAGAAGATTTTTTTAGGTTAGAGATGTGTTCAAACATATTTAATTAACATGGAGATATTTCATTCAGTAGGTAAACCTATGAGTGGGGAAGAATACATGTAGAAAATAAAAGTGGCATCACTTGGTAGGACAACCTTGTAACCTACTTTAGTACCCCTTCGAGTAGTATCACATCATACAACGCCTTTATATAGTTTTTTATTCCACATAGCCTAGGGTATATCAAAATCCCCCTAGGTGCACTTGAAACCCACCTTACATAATCCTACTAGCCATCTTATTTCTATAGTACACTAGGAACAACATCAAAGAAGATAAATTTCTTGTACGAAGGAATTGGGTAACTTACATCTAAGAGTATGATATACCTTCCTTAGTTAGCATGTGAAATAATCATCCGGGAACTGTTGTTGAAAACCCTTAGGTATGCCAATGAGATATAGAACTTCACTCATTTTCCCTTAAGATCCTTCAAAACCTATATTCTAAAACATATGCTTGTGTCCCATTTCCATGTAACATCCCTCTCTTGCGCGCATTGCGCGAAATTATTCTTTGAGGACACTTGCTTGCAAGTGATCTAGATTATTATACTACTAGTCGTTGATTATGATTATGAGGCATTATGGATGTGATTATATGTTATTTTTTTGTATTGACTTAGAGAGGTGATATTGACTTGGTTCTCCTGAGTGTGCACGATTTGGAGCTTGAGGATGCTGAGGCATCGATGAAACCCTTGGACTCTGGATCGAGTCAGGGAGTGGACTATTGGGGTTTGTCTATTCTATATATGACTTATGTGTAGCTGATTAGATGTTACGATTATGGAGTTTATTCTGACATGATTCGTTGATGATGCAGGCTAACGATAGCTTACTGACCAGAATCACATGTGGAGTAGAGGGGTCATGCACGACTACTAGATATGTTGAGGGAGAGGTGTGGACAAAATCCCTACCACAACCTCCTAGCACTCCCATCGTGGCTCGAACTATAGGTTAACGATTACCTAGTTTAAGAATACCCACGATGTCTTGAGGGCAGACTGCGACAGTCGCTCACGATGATTCTAAGGGGCGCTCAATAAGGGAGGGGACTTATTCTTTAGAGGCCCTTAGTATCCCACAAAATCACCTAACAGAGTATTGACTCCAGGGGTTTTTGATGTCTACCAAGTCAGTCAAGAGGCGAGTGGCACCCTTGGAGCACATAGTGTATCCTCAAGGACACGTTGCGCAAGGGAAACAAAATGAGGTGAGTGGCACCCTTGCAGTACCTAGTGCATCCTGAAGGGCACGCCGCGTTGTTGAATAATAACTGAATAAACATAGATGGCCTTACAATGAATAATGTGATGAGAAAATTTAAAACAATTTCCCTAATAAAATGTCGTCGAGTCTAGGAAAATAAAATTTAGGTCTAAGTGATTCTTTTGATAATATATATATATATATAAATAAATAAATAATAATAATAATAATCATTAATCATGTGACGGGAAGGGGGTAAGAAATTCAATGAATTTATAAAAATCTTTTGGGGGATAAAATTTAAAAAGGGGGAAAAAGGGAAAATAATTGTTTTTTTACATAGGATAATTAAAAAAAATTATTAATTAAAAATAAAAAAGGGGGAAAAGGTAATTTTCTACACTTGCTAATTTGAGTTTTAAATGAAAAGGGAAAGATGGAAATTTAAAAGAATTAGGAAACTAAGGAAAAAGGGGGAAACATAAAGAGAAATGGAAACATAAGGGAAAAGCAGAATGACTAACTTAGTGAGGTATCTTGCAATTAAGAACTTTTTAAATTGAACTCAACTAGTAAACTAGTAAGGGGGTAAGTCTTTAGAATGTGTAAGAGAATATGGGGACACCTAGGAGCGATTCTAGGAATTCTTTTAGGTGGGTGAGGGAAATAGGAGTAATTAATTAATTAATGAAATTAATTTATGGTGCAATGAAGGGGATGGATGACACATGTACGGGGAGGATTTTTATGAATAAAATTATTGAACAGTAAATTAAATGGGAATTTGGGAAAGTAAATGACTTAGAAACTCTATATAAAGGAGGGAGGAGGAGGATGATGGATGGGTTCTGTGATACCCATCTCTGTGCGGAGTGTAGCTCATCCTTACGAGGCGAACTAGGAGCTAGTTGTTCTCTGGTTTAGTCTGCGTGGCCCTTTTGTGGATCGGGGGGCTAAGGTGGAAGAAGGGTACCCCTAGCGTTGGCTGGGAGGTACCGGTGAAGTCTCATTGATTGACAAGAGGGAACTGCATGGAGCATGCGGGAAAAAGACTCAGAGTAGACAACTTGGTCTACGTTACGCTTACTTGAATCTGCATGGTAGATTATTATTATACCTTACGCTTTCATTATGTATTTTTAATTGGGTAAATAAAATGTTTGACTTAGAATTTCAAACGAGAACTTAAATTTCCCCATAGTCTTAAGCCCGTTTCTTGAATTGATTCCCTTGGAATTTGATCCCTGTATGTTGCGATTGTGCTTTGGTTTTTGTTGATTTTTGTGAAGAGTGGTGCCTTTAACTTTGTCCTCATCCCTAGTTTTTCAGTCCACGCCTGAGGATTTGACCAGAGACCGAATCATGGTTCGTCACTTTGATTCACAACGACCTATAGATTCTAATTCCCTTCTTTTTTGTGCGTGGATGATGAGCGAAGGATGTGGTTGCCTAGTTGTTTACCCCTCTTATCTCTGTGTTTGATCTCCACCTTTCTTTGTTCTCTGCATGTGATATCACCTCTACGTCTTAATCGTTCTCGGCATCTGAAAACTGTGTTTAGTATTCTTTGTATTTCAACACCCTCAACCACAATTTTTAACTCTGTGTTGTAGTACCTCCATCCCAGGTTAACTCTATGTTGTTTTATTTATGGCAATATTCTCTGCATTTTTTTTATTATACCTCTTCACCTTAGTTTATTTGAAGACAATTTTAGTCTACGTTGTACACTTGATTAACAACCTTTACATTTTGACTGGTTTTTTCCTTTGAATGACCGTAAGGCTGTGCCTTGAGACACAACGAGAATTCTTCCTTGATTGCATGCTTCTTGTTATACCTGAACCACTATGGAATTTCACTAGAATACATTTCTATTGACACTTGTTAAGACTACAATCATTGCTTGTTCAAACTGTGATTTTTCCACTTGTTAATTCTATCGTTCGATGCTTGTTAACCTCTGTGAATTGGCCATTAATCTCTGCGATTAATCTCTTCCATTAACCTTTATTGATCTCTGCAATTTTTCCACAACCTCTCTGAATTGTCCATTAATCTCTGCCATTAACCTTTATTGATCTCTGCGATTTTTCCATAACCTCTACAAGTTTGGCCATTAATCTCTATTATTAACCTTTACTGATCTCCACGATTTTTCCATAGCCTCTGCGATTTTGGCCATTAATCTCTGCCATTAACCTTTATTGATCTCTGTGATTTTTCCATAACCTCTGTGATTTTGGCCATTAATCTCTTCCATTAATCATTATTAACCTGTGCGATTTTGTGTCTTCATGTATTTATTAATCTCTGCAACTTGCCACTTATCTCTGTGTCTTCATGGCGATTTTTGTCTGGAGGTGGCAACCAATTTATCTTTGCATCTTCTTGTCTTTTTGCTAGCCTTATCATTTGACCACTTTGCCCTTTGCCTATACTTGATTGCGATTTGATTTCTTTGAAAACATTTTTGTGCATAGCTCAATTCAACGACTTTTCTTGTAATGTATAGCCTGATTTCTATGGCATGGTTAAGAAATTGGTACAATATGATTTTACTATATAGATTTTCTTGTATTATTGGGCAGCGACCTTCTGATAACTTAGCATTATTATAGTGTGGATTATTGTTATCATTGTTATCTTAGCTTTATTACAACATGTATCATTGTTATAATTGTTAACTTAGCATGTATTATTGGGTTTTGTTATCCTTATGACAACGATAACATGGAAATTTGTTTCTGGACAACGTTCTTCTGCTATTAATTAACATCAATAATTGTTGTTGTTGGATAGCATTTAATAATAGCATTAAATCTCATTGAATAACATCGAGGTGACAATTATTTATAAACAACAAGATAGATTTAAAATTGCATTGAATAGCGTCAAATGGCTTTATTTATAACTGCATAATAGCATAAAATGTCAGTAAAGATAACATTGAAGTGGCATTAATTATAGACATCGATCACATTCAAGATTTCCCCTTTTAGACAATAATGTCGATTATTTATTTTATAAGCAGCGTGGAGCACCTTTAAAATGTTAAGTAGTTCACTTATTTTAATGGATAGTTTATAATTTTTTATAAGCGTATTTGATTTAGTTAAGTGCTTGTCTTAGTGTGCATTATGATAACATTTATGACTTTAGTAGCTTGGTAATAGTTTGACCTTCTCACTTAGACATCTCACTTATCAGTTATTAGATGGGTTGTTGGCGGAGTTGGGTATTATTTTGAGCTTTTCCTTTGATTGTAGTCATCTTGCATCTTGTCTACCTATTGCTTGGGGTATGGGTGTAGCCTTATTGTTAGTATTCATCTCCTAGCGTGTCGGAATTATATATAGTCCTTGGTCCAGATAGAATGTGTCGCGCCAACGTTATATTCGTGCCTATCACCTGGGTATGACATGATTCTTGATGAGGGGATCATTGTGTGGCCTAAGGGATAGAGGTGAAGGATAGCTTGGCCGAGGTCGGTGCCTTCTGTGTGGGTGTTGTTAATCAATGCAATTTTTTTCTAGCGATTAAGTTGTAATTCCTTCATGCGTTTGGTTTGCGTGCCTTGAGGTTCTAGTCATTGGTAGTCAAGGTCGTTGTGTCAGAAGGGGGATGTTTTCCCTTATCTTGTAGGCATGGTATTGTTTGCGTCAGACGGGTATTCGTTTCTCTTTCTTTTTTTATGCATGTTTCGCCCAGTTTCTCTTGTGCCAGTGCATGGAGTCGTAGTCGTCTATTGCATGTTTAGCAGGTGGGTGCTCGCCATCAGATGTGTAGTTTTGTTGTAATTGTTTTTGTCGTCCCGTTTAAAAAAAAAATGCACTTTCTTCTTCGCTTGTATTCATAACAATGGGGTCGTTACATATGGTATCAGAGTGGGTTCAACTCGCAACTTGGGATCACTACGGATTTTGTTGATATGATATTGATTATAATGTTTCTAATTAAGTGGACTTGTATTTGTGCAGGTAATAATGGTTAGAGGATGTCGTGGAGGCATATGACGGGGTGCTAGGGGAGGAGGCACAACACCTCCAACAACATCCACGCCTAAGGGGTCTAACCCCCAAGGAGACGAATAGGTTGTCAGGAAAGAGCAGATAGCGGTGGGTGATGTGGTTGGCATGATGAGATTTTTTCAGCGGATGTATGAGGCACTGATAACCATTTGGATAGAGAGGAGGCCAGGGTGCCGACACCCACTGAGGATCCACTACATGCTTCGATTGGTACTGGTAGCATTCACCATGAACTCAATAAGGTCAAATTTCTCGAGTTCTAGGGTGCCCCAGACAGCACAACTGTCGAGGGATGGTTGGAGAATATGGCGATGTGATTTTCACTTCACGACTATACCTCCAACATGAAGGTATGCATGATAGTATTTCAATTGAAGGGGAGCACTATTCTATGGTGGAAGATTCTCCTACCGCAGTTGAACATGCCCATCGAAGATGTGTCATGGGACCTGTTTGAGGAATGGTTCTGAGAGAGGTACCTTTCAGAGGAATTCATTGAGCGTCAGCTCAACGAGTTCAATGCCTTACCACAGGGTGGTCGCACGGTGCCCGAGTACAAGGCCAATTTATGGAGTTGCTTCGGTATGATATGCATCTTAATATTGAGAAAATTAAGGTCAACAAGTTCGTGTTCGGCCTTAATGGCAGCATACGTGAAAAGGTTAGAATTCTTATTGTTGGCAAATATTGAACAAGTAGCGAATACGTGTTGATGGTTGTTATCATTGATGGCAAGTTTGCAGACAGCGAATGGTTGTTGTCATTGATGGGTTTGTATCAGACAGATTGCAACAAGATCATGGTTCAATCATAACCATTTAATCCAAAATGAATTTGGACCATAGTTTACAGTCCTTATCGGGCATCGGGGATCGAAACTTTTAAGTGACAAAGTCACTTGACATCAGGAGTGCAGATTTCGCGATATGCGAAATCATGATGTAATCTGAGCCGCCAGATTAAGGATTGAATCTGAACCGTTGATTCCAGTCAATGGAGACGCATCGGAGAATCAGAGTTCTCAAGGTCGAGGGAACCAGGGCATTGGAAGTCCCGAAATCCTGATGAGATCGGGACCGTCCACTTGAAGAGGATGCGTCGCAGCGATCGAGCGCCACTGGGAACAGCCCCGATAGGGAGGCCATCCATCGGCATATCGAGAGTCAGGATATCGGCAATCCCATTGACCAGAAGTCGAGGAATTTCTTTGTGGAAAACCTGACCTAATCAGAACCGTCCATCTACAAGGACAGGTGGCAAAGGATCAAGCGTCGTCGGCATATCGGAAGTCTTGAGACTAAGGGTGCGAGGCCTGTTGAACCTCGAACTGTGAGAAGAGACCACAGTCGTGGATCTCAGATAGGACGCGTGTCAAGGATCCAAGAGGAGTCGGAGTGGGAGGACAGGTGGCATCTCACATCAGATATTGAGATATCGGAGATCCCAGGAGCAAGGAGTTCATGCATCTCGAACTCGCGAACCCCGTAGCCTCGACGGAATAAGGTTGTGGTCACTGGAGTTGTTCATATGAGAAGGAGATGAGCCGGGAGGGCCAGTGTGTGAAGGGACACATCGGGGATCGGAGGATCGAGAATCCTGTAGGCATGTGCATGGTCACATCGAAAATGTCGAAACCCCGATGAGAGGTTTGATCGAGGTCATGTGTTGATGGTCATATGGGCCAAGGCCTATAGTCAGCAGGGCTAGCGCATGGAAAGGGGCGCATCGATAATCGAGGATTGGAGAGGTGAGAAAATATCGACATCAAGAAGTGTGAAACCCCAAACCCTGATAGAGAGTCGGGGATAACCACAGTTAGGTGCAGAGACCGTGACAAGGTAAGCGAAAGGGCCTGTGGATCGGGAATTTGTAGAGGGATTCCATTGGAGGAATCTAAAGAGTCGCTTCGACTCAGCATCATAAGGAATGCCAAAACCCGATTTAAAAAGGAAAAAATAATAAAGTTCATCCTACGGTGTGGATAAGACTTGAATGAGATCTAAGGGTTACTGTTTCTTCACACACAGGTAACTCACCAGTTACGATTCTGCTAAACAAAATGGATTCTTGATTGCGAATTGGTTATCATTTCAGTTGCTAATACAGGTGTCCTTAGTTTTCCTATTGGAAGGTGAAGTGGAACCGTCAAGGTGGTGTGTATAAAAGAAAATGAGTGAGACGGAATTGGGTTGGCTGTTCTAAAGTGAAAATGAATAAACAATGAGAAAATGAAAAGGAGCAGTGGCATAGTATGAAATTGAGAAAATGTGTAGAGGGAGATGAAATGTAGATCAGAAGCAGAGCAGAATGACAGACAGAGCAGAAGCAGAGTAGAATGATAGAAAAAGTTGATGCAGAGCAGACTTGCTAAACAAACAGAAGAAGAGAAGAATTGCAGAACAGTTTGTTGAAGATCAAATACAGAGAAAGATTGGTAAGAATTGATTTATCCGTCTAGTTCTCTGTGTATTCATTATTTGATATTTAAGGGTGGTTGGGAGGTGCTCGGGAGGACTGTTGTCCTCATAGGTTATAGTGGAAGCTTGAACACAGGAAGTTGTAGCTTCCATCTGGTTGTAGCGAGAGAAACAAGGGTGGAAGGGTGGTGCTAGGGAGAACAAGTGTTCTCTGTTATACAGGTTGGAGCCTGTGTAACTGGCAGTTGGGGCTTCCATCCAATTGGTGCTGGAACATTCAGAAAGTTTGTGCTTCCATCCAGCTGGTGCTGGAATATTCAGGGAGTTGGTGCTTCCTTCTAGTGGGTGCTAGAGAAACCAAAGAGTTGGTGCTCTCAAACAAGTTGCAGCTTGTAAAACAGAGGTAGCATCCTCACATTGAGTTGGTGCTCAAT
>ML885551.1:7615-21789 GCA_009831015.1 Picea engelmannii
TCACCATATTGCATGCACAAGTTTAAATATTACATGTATAGTTTTCCATTTAATATATATCCAAAAATAAACCTGCCACGAAACTCTACGTGCCAAATATTCCAACCAACTCCACACGGGTTTGACCATGTTATAATATTGTAATATATAATGCAAACCATATCTTTGACCAAAACATGCCACATCAACATCTATATAATGCAATTAGCAGGCCACATCAACAACCTTATAGTTTAGTCAACATGCCATGTCAACATTCGTACTGCCACATGTCTTGTTTGTACTACCACGTGTCATGGCCCTACTACCATGTGTCAATCCCTGGTGATATATGTGTCAACCTTGTCATCCTTTTTGCTTGTTTGACCAAAAATTTAGAACGACATAAATTTATAATACAACATCTTTTTGAGCCCGTTCAAGATGCGTTGGAAATCTCTCATCACACTCTTCGACATGGACACCTTTTCATCAAAATTTGAGAACATATATTTCCACGCCGGTTTGACCATGTTATAATATTGTAATATATATTTCCAAAACATGCCATGTCATCATCCATATAGCCCAGTTAACATGCCACATCAACATCTGTATAACACACTTAGCAGGCCATGTCAACATCCTTATAGTCTAGTCAACATGTCATGTCAACATCCATACTGCCACATGTCGTGTATGTACTACCACGTGTCATGGACCTACTACCATGTGTCAATCCCTGGTGATATATGTGTCAACCTTGTCATCCTTTTTGCTTGTTTGACCAAAAATTTAGAGCGACATAACTTTCTGATACAACGTCTTTTTGAGCCCGTTCAAGATGCGTTGGAAATCTCTCATCACACTCTTCGACATGGACACCTTTTCATCAAAATTTGAGAACATATATTTCTACGCGGGTTTGACCATGTTATAATATTGTAATATATAATATGAACCATATCTTTGGCCACAAAAAACTGCCAACCAACTTAAACCAAATATGTCAATTTCCATGTAGTGTTCCTACCACCACGTAGTGGATAAGACCAAGTGCCACGTAGGATTTCTAGAAGGTCCACGTGGTATCACATGTCAAGTTATCATTGAGCCATGTGTCAACCTGCCATGTGTCATTGTGCCACATGTCTTCCTGCCATGTGTCTTTATATGAGTTTTCCATGTGTCAGTCTCTACCACATCAACATCGATACATCCCAGTCAACATGCCATGTCATCATCCATATAGCCTAGTTAACATGCCACATCAACATCTGTATAACGCAATTAGCAGACCACGTCAACATCCTTATAGTCTAGTCAACATGCCATGTCAACATTTGTACTGCCACATGTCGTGTATGTACTACCACGTGTCATGGCCCTACTACCATGTGTCAATCCCTGGTGATATATGTGTCAACCTTGTCATCCTTTTTTCCTGTTTGACCAAAAATTTAGAATGACATAACTTTCTGATACAATGTCTTTTTGATCATGTTCAAGATGCGTTGGAAATCTCTCATCACACTCTTCGACATGGACACCTTTTCATCAAAATTTGAGAACATATATTTTTATCGATCAAAAGATACACCTAGATCATTCCTCCTCACTTAGAAGATTTTGGACCACAAAAAGTCTGGTTCAATCAGAAATGAAGTGAGGGTACTGTCGCCTCACTTTTTATGTATCATCCTTCTGTTCTGCTTGGATAATGATTATCTAGTTCATCACAACAAAGATTAAAAATGAAATACCATTGTTGATCAAGTTAATCATTCCTTCAATTTCCCAAATATTGACATCCATTGTTGCAACTACTAACCATACTCCAATGACTAGTAGAAAACTGAACAACAAAACTGAATATACAAATGCTAAAAAGATTGAATCAACAACATATTTTCCCTTCTTAACGAGAATAACATTAACCAAAGGATCTATTTTACTTTCAACCATAGGTTGTAAGCCTGGATCCTGGATACTTTCATGCAATGGCATATCATACTATACTTCTTGTGAATCCTAAAACATCTTATTACAGTTAGAATCAAACTTAACTACTTCATTTCTAGGGTCACATTCTTTGTTAACTTTTACAAACATGAGTGACAAGTTCTTTCTTGCATTAACTAGTGTTTTCATTTTTCTAGTAGTGACAATGGACAAATTAGTCTTCATCGGATGAGCTCTCACAATGAACTCAATAACATGTTTTAAAAGATGATACTTGTTCTGTTCCCTATATAAAATGTCCTTTCTGTCATATAAGTATGGAATTCCCAAAATAATCCCGCAAATGTCAAGTGGAACCACATCTAAATCTACCTCATATATGAAATTGGATGTGATTGAAAATCTTAATTTACATTGCTTAGTTACATGTAACTTAGCATTCTCACAAATCCAACCCAAAGGATACGGTCTCAGATGCGGCTTAGTTTCCAATCCCATAATCTTAACAACTTGCTATGAATAAGATTTACTTGCGATCCATTATCAACAAGTGTATTGTCTATCTTAATGTGTTTTAAGATGACTAGTATATGAAACAATTCATTTATTTTCCTTTCATCATGGATTACATTAGCCTTTGAAGAAGAAGCACATGAACTAGAACTAGCAACATGAAATATACCTTTGATTCCCATAGTTGTAACCTTAGTTTTATCATCAGAATATAATACAAGATCCTGAACTATGGATGTGGTCTTCTTTTTACTTTCTTGATGCCGAGCTCGATTTGGCTTCAATTTTGGATGCAATTCAGGGATGATTTTAGGGGCTAATTTTCCATGGTTTTTCCCAAAAAAAGATTCGCCATTCTAAAAATGATTCGCCAAATTCTATAGTATAAAATTATTTTACCTCAAAAATTGCCAAAATTTTATACAAACTATATAAAATCCTTAGAAATTTGAATATTTTTACAAAAATATCGCCAAACATTTATAGTTGGCATATGAAGGATTAGTAATATTCGTAGAGGTTTCTACATTTCAAAATAAATTTTCATCCTTAAAATCATCCCTAATGCAATTTCCAGTAATGATTGATCCGGTTTATTTTCGACACGAAATGAGAGCGGAGATATAATAAAGAAATGTATAGAGATATCTTAGATATCCAATAATGTAACATAAATGTATGAGATATGCAACCATAAACACAGAGATAAAATAATACACAATTTTCTATTAATGAGTGAAAATGTACAAAGACTGTAAAATACAGAGTGAAAGATTCGCTAGAATAGTGGCATCTTATCTCCGAGAAGAGATGTGATGGCTACTCGCATCCATAAGAAGATGATTTTACAGTGAGGATCCAAAGGCCTTTTTATCATAAATAAAATCCAAAACCCTAGCCCTGGAAGATGAAAGACCAACAATTTTGTGGACCTCGTTTTGGGTAGTTTGGTGTATCAACTTCTTGGGGCGTAACTTTGGCATACGATCTTCGTTTGGGGCACACGATAACTCGTTGGAAAGGTATCTTCGAGGAGATTCATTTAGGGGGATCAATCAGATCCTTCAACTATCATTGAGAATATATATCCCGAAAAACCTTCATTTATGCCCTCAAAATGGCCCCAAAAGTTAAAAACTTCTAAAAATAGTAAATTACCAAAATTGCCAGAACATTGTTTTGAGCTAGTTGGAAAAGGCGGTTGGCCACTGATATCCACCTAGATAAATGATCCTCATCATGTCCTTTCTTCTTAAAATGAGAACAAGATGGTTTCTCATCATCTTTCTTCACTATGGCACTCCGTTTGAGTTTCTTCTTCCCTTTGTTCTTGCCTTCTTTTAGCTGAATAGATTCTATTGAGAAACTTTCATGGTCATTCCTTCTTCTTGAATCAAGGTGATTTTCTTGTACACTAACTTCATCAAGGTTAGTTGGATTAAACATAAGTATTGTATACTTCAAATAATCATGTAATCCACCTATATACTTTAACAAAGTTTCTTGTGTGTACAAAGGAATAACCAAAATTAAAGCTCTCTTTCTAAATTCTTGAGTATAACTTTGAACACTTTGTCCTTTAGCTTGCCTTAATTTTTTCTAATCCATTATTTCTTGTTTCATGTAGCCTAATGGACAAGATTGTTTCTTTAATGCAACAACAAAATAATATCAAGAAGAAATTATGTTACCCCTTCGAAGAAGATCTTCTTGAGTTCGACTCTCCAACTAGATCAAAGTTGTGCCTCCCAATTGAAGAGTGGCTAGTTGGATCTTTGCATTGTCATCAACAATTTTCTGAATCTTGCAATAAAATTCAAGTTTCTTGATCTAGTTATCCAAATTTTCTGCATTACGTTCACCATCATACCTTGAAAAATCAAACTTAACATCAAGTTTCAATAAAGGAAAATCAAAAGAAATTTTCTTAGAATGCTTCTTGAAAGGAGAAATTCCACTCGAACTAGAAGAAGAGGATGAGGATGATGGGACTGGAGGAGTCTTAAAAGGTTCACCACCACTTCCTTCCACTTTTACAGTTTTTCCCAATGGACCACCTTCCTCGACCTTCTTTTGGTCCTTGTACAATTATTCCACCATAGCTTTCATTGTCATGAATGCTTCAAAGAAATACTCCTTAGAACCAAAATGATGTCCTTCTCTTGATGATGACATTTCTCATCTTCGGAATACACATCCAATTTCAGGATTATCTTCTTCAAGCGATCCTTCACCACACTTGAAATTCAGATTGGTTAAGATTCCCCCTTGCAAATCTTGTCAAACCTACTCCGATACCAAACTTGATATGAAATTAGCTTAAATTGACTTTGTTATGTTAATTTATTAATTAACATAACTTAATAAAGTGTAATGAGCAATTAAATGATGGAAATGGAGAATAAACAACAATAAAGAAGACAATAAAAACAAGTTGTTAACGGAGTTCACCCCTTGTGGGATACGTCTCTGGATCCACTTCAATAGTGCCACCGATCCATTAAAAAGATGAGACAAGTACATCAAAATGGTCTTCTTATATCAAAAAAGGATACGGAACCTACAAAAATTTGTCTTCAACATTCCTCTAGGGAGACATGAGCACTGCTGGTAACTTTCCCTGGCTTCTTCCCTCAATTTGAAAGGCTTTATGGCCCTTATTATCCAAAAAATGTTGTAAAACACACCTTGTAAGCAATTATGGGCATAACATAAGTCTAATCCCTAGTGTGGTGGTAAGCCATATGTTTTATATGGAATATGTCGGAGTTCAAATCCCACCGTTACACAATTTTTTGGGATATTGCAAGATTTTTTTGGGATATTGCAACATTTTTGTTGTGTAATCTTTTGATTAATATATATATATATATATATATATATATATATATATATATATATATATATCCGCTCATCATATTACATGCACAGGCTTAAATATTACCCGTATGTTTTTCTGTTTAATATATATCCAAAAATAAACTTTCCACGAAACTATACGTGCCAAATATTCCAACCAACTCCACATGGTTTTGACCATAATATAATATTGTAATATATAATATGAACCATATATTTGACCACAAAACTCGCCAACCAACTTAAACCAAATATGCCAATTTCCATGTAGTGTTCCTAATGCCATGCAGTAGATAAGAGCAAGTGTCATGTAGGATTTCTATAAGGTCTACATGGTCCCATGTGTCAACTTATCATTGAGCCATGTTTCAACCTGTCATTTGTCATTGTGTTACATGTCTTCCTTCCATGTGTCTGTCTGTGATTGTTCCACGTGTCAGTCTCTCCACACTAGCATCAGTACAACCCAATCAACATGCCATGTCGACATTCATACAACCCAATCAACATGCCACATCAGCATTTGTATAGCCTAGTCAACATGCCATGTCATAATCTGTACTACCATCTGTCATGTTCATATTGCCATGTATCTTGGTAGTACTGCCATGTGTCAGTCCCTGGTGATGCCATGTATCAACCCTGTCATCCTTTTTTCCCATTTGGACAAAACTTTAGAACACCATAAATTTCTCATACGACATCTATTTGAGGCCATTCAAGTTACATGGAAAGATCTTGTCAAGCTCTTGGACATGGAGACATTTTCATCAACATTTGAGAACATGAATTTTTATTGGTCAAAATATCCACCTGGATCATTAGATCTTCCATTCCTTTTGAAACATTAAGACCAACCAAGAGTTGAGCCATTCCCACATATCCTATAATGTGAAAAGAGAGGTTCACTTCATATGAGAACCCTAGTAGGTTCCCTATTTTTTTGAAAACATCCTCGAACTAGAAAATGAGTGGTAAAGCCGGTAATTGGAGCCAAACATGGATAATTTCCAGATGCTCCAACTTTGAAACAAAATCAAGCCTCTAATTCCTCAAAAATAGGGCTTGTGAACCCTAGTTCCAATGAGAAGAGATGAGCTTATTGGCATCCTCACTTGAATTTGTTACCCATTTCAACCATGCACATGCCAACTGCATATATTTGGGCATGTAGCCCAAAATACCTCTGAAATTCTCTGTCATCCATCTCTACAATGTTTCCATAGACATTCACTTGCTAATAAATCGACCTACCAATGTGACCTCCTCCATGGTCAGGATTTCATTTAGTTTGACACCTTCACCAAGAACTAAGTTCAACTCCTCCGTTTTTCATTCGACACACTTCATTTTCCCTTTGTTGTGGTTCATATCCCCGTATCTGAGATTGTCTTTTGAGGAGTCTAGTTTTGTGCGAAGGCTCTACCACTCATCAAATATCCCATTAGATGTTGGCCAATAAACCCCCACAAAAAATGATTTCTTACAGACTCTTCATGAGAAAAGATAGGGGTATCCATCCCACATACCTATCCATTATGTCTTGTAGTGGGGAGTTGAGGATTTACAAATTCATGATATTAATCACTAGCAACATTGAAATGGAGTATGTGATAGTGTCTCTTTCCTCAACTCAAAATCTAGATGAGGCATTCTTCCATGTACTACCATCGAGTCAGGGTGTAATCACTTTGGGTGACAATGGACTTGTCCTGTCCTCCACATGAAAGTTTGATTCTCCCAGTTCCTAGATGATGGAGTCAAGAACTGCTAGAGCGTCCTTTACTAGTAGTTGATCCATTGGACAAGGGTTTGAGCTTGAGATATCGTCAGATAAACCACATAGGAAATTCGGGGAGACCCAAATCGACTTGTCATCATACTGATCATCCGTAAAATCCATATATTCCTCATCCATGAGCTGAGGTGGAGTTATGATAAATGTGGCTCACTTCTTGCTTATTTTTCCCAAGATTCATACTTTACAAGAAACCTTGGCTTCCTATGATTTCTTGTGGAAACCCTAAGTCTTATCACAAATTCCAACCTTAAAAATTTGTCTCACACATGCTACTTGTTATTCTCATGCAAATATGCTAATTATTTCATTATTAACTGTATAATATTCACCCACACACATGTCACCTACGCGCATAATTAGTAATTTAAAAAATACATATATATATATATATTATTCACCACATTCCAACTATCTTTCCTATTTCTTCTACTAGATGTTCCCTTGATCATTTTATTTTTCCTAATTGAGTGGTTGTGCATGAAATGTATTTTTCCTATTTAAACAAAAAGATATAATTAAAAGTCATTTTCTTTCATTTATTTTCAACTCCTAAGTACTTTTCCAAATATCAAGGTGAGTTTAATATCACTTTCCCTTTTTATAAAATATGCATGGGTTTACATGAGAAATCTAGTCATAAATGCACTTTTTAATTTATTTATTCCAAAATAATTATGCAAGTAAAAATAAATTTTTCTCTCAAAGTACAGATATACAAACCAAAGTTAGTACCAAGGGTGACACCAAGTTAACTCAGAGCCTTCAAGTACTTAGTACTAAGAGCTAGACATGATCACTACAACTCTTCAAGTACCCTACATCAAGAATTATACATAACTTCTACAACTCTTCAAGTGCACGATACCAAGGGTGAGGCCTAGCTGACTAAGAGCCTTCAAGTATCCATTTTTCATGGTGGGGGAATATTGTCATAGTTAGGACCTAGTTAACTCAGTTCATTTACCTCTAGTGAGAGAATAAAATTCACCAAGGAATAAGGATTGACACATTATTGAATGCCCCTCAAAAGAACCTTGTGATTGACCAAATATGTGGCCTACCCTCGTGGCAATGTGCAAACTCTAGGAAGAATAATATGTTTTTTGTTAGGATATTTAGACACTTAAGAGTTCTTTAAGATCAACTTTGTCTAACGTGTCTTTAGGTAAAGTGTGTTTCCTTAATATTCATTGGTATGCATTTATAGTTATGTAATACGATGATCACGATATGCTCTAGACATAAAGTGATATGACGATTCATATCCTCCTCAATACTAACAATTATATTGATTTGTGGCTTAGCACTTGATTAGTCCATGATAGCTATTTCTCAATATCATGGAGGGTGATTTGATGATGATATATTGTGAGAAACTCATATGTATTTTTTTTCTTTTTGCATAAGTATATTTCCTTAGGTGGTCACATGTTAGAATAATTTTTATGTGCTCTTTTAATCATAGACAATGCTACACCATTGCCACCCAACCATAGGCATAAATCCACCCCTAACACCTTAACCTTTGACAAAAATAATGATTCCAGGAAGCCACACCATAACCAACATATAATCAAGAGAGTGCACCTTCTCCAAGGGTAGCACACAAGAGAAAGTACCAAAAAGACTATACAAGAGAAAACCGTACAATTGCAACTCCTCCTCCTCCTCCTCCTCCAAACTTGTGCATTGTTTATGGGTGACTTAGTGTGTGTGTGTGAGTGAAAAATTGAGCCAAGAAGTCCTCTATTTATATTGGTTATGTCACCTATCTGGGCTGACTTGTCTTCCTAGAGCATAATATCTTAATATTATATATTATGTTGAGTTGACATGTATTCTAGGGTTTTCACACATCTGTTTAGGGTTTCTCTTTCTTCCGAAATATTCTATTATGGTCAAAGGTTACATATGGAATTTAATACTTCCCATAACTACCATAATATCACCACTCCCTCTTAGATAGGGAGGTATTAATGGTCTCAAGCACATCCATCCATCTTCACATGGCATGTGCAAGACTCTCATAGTCTTGTAGACCATTATGTTATCACACTGTAAATTGCTTTTGGATAAGGAAAGAAAATCACAAAGGTAACCACATACCAACTTGAGGATGGAAGCTATCCCTTCCAACCTAGAGAGGGATCTCTCTTTTCAAACAATCACTGAAAGGATTGATTTGGTATTTCGTCCAAAGGCTAGATATCTAAGGTAAGATTGAATTCATAGAGTTGGTTGCAATGTGGACATAAAGTCCATTGGGCAATGGAATCACTAAAGGGTCAGAAATCAATGAAGGTTTACTGGATACTTGGTGAATTGAAAGGTGACTAATTAGAGGCAAGATAGAAATCACTCCTTTAGGAAAATTAGATATCGTTGTAGATAGAAGATTAATTAGATATCGTTGTAGATAGAAGATTACAGAGAAAACAAATAACTCCTTAGGACATCTATGAAGGATGAATCCCAAGGTGATTACAGTAGAAAGACAACTGAAATTATATGAAACAATGCATCAAATGCAGATGAATTCTGATACATATAGTTCACATTAACATAAGTAAGAAGATATATAACATATATGCATTTAGACTAGAACACTAGAACTATAGGATCACATGCATATCAGAGACTTTTGATCCAACAAATTTCATTAATATCAGAGAGAGTTACAAAATGTATTCAAAAATATTTTTCTTACACACTTGCCAACCCCAAGCTCACATAACTTCATAAAATATATACAAAAATATGTTCCTATCCTTCCAAAATTTGAATTCAACTACCATCCTATGATAATGCTACAATTACAATATATTTGGCTACAAAACCTGAACAAACTACTAAGAAGAAGGAGTCAAAATTGACTCAATAATTGAGTCAAAACAAATCCTTAAGTCCCTAATCTGATTCTCTCAACCCTTGCATTCGATGTGGAAAATCTGGCACACCTTTCTGATTTATCAAAACTATTTTGGAGGCGTTCTAGAAACTCTGTCACAGTTGTGCAACAACAACACAATGACATTGTGCAACAACTGCTCTTTCTGCACTTTTTTTTTTTTTCTGACCTGGGATGAGTTATGATGATGGTTGATGGTAATAATAACTCCATAATCATGAAAGGGTTCCCTAGAACCCATTCCCTCCTTCAAGAAACTCATTTTCATCTCAAATAAAACCTTGATATATGTAAAACTGCCATGAATGAGCTCACTTTACCTTATCACTGATAAACTCCTTATCAATGCCCATATCATTATCACTATGAGATTCCCACTCAAAACTTGATAGAGAACTTCATTTTGCTGCTTGAAATTGGACTGTTATAGTTGCGCAACGTTCCTATTGCACAACTGTAAATTTTGCATTTACAGATCAAAACAAAGACTCCAATGTATGGTAGGGAAACAACGTGATCATGTATAATGATCCATAAAAAACAATCATTGTACAAAAGAATTCCATATTCAAATATTTAGGGAATTTTGATAATCAAGGTTAGGGTTTTTCTGCTTCTCATTGAAAAAAAGAAAAAATGAAGAATCCAACTCTAGGGACTCAAATGTCTACTGCTTCAACAAGCAAATCAAGCTTGCCCTTCCCCCTCTTGTCTGTCTCCAACTGTTGCAAGTTTTGTTTGAGTGTTCTATTCTCTTTTCTCAAAGTCATATTTTGTTGATATATGTTCTTCAACTATTTATGTAGAGTTAGATTTCTTTTCACCATGAATATAAAGTTGTCTATTGCAGGCTCACAATCATCTAGGAGTTCTATACATTTCATATTTTATCTTCTATTCTCCTCCCTCTGCTTTATTATCATATCTTATGCTTCCCAGTATGTCGACCCTCATCACAAGTAGTGCTCTTCATTTATATTTCTATTGGCTAGCTCTTTTTTGGAGGTTCTTCCTAAGATTTCAACTTTATGGTTGAGGATTTGGTCAAAGGAACACTAGGCTTAGGTATTTCTTTCACCTATGGAATTTTCTCCAATGCATTCCCTTTACCCTTTGTTTTGGAGCTTGTTGGAGTTACAGGCACTAATGTTTCACCTTTCACCTTTCACTGAGATATCTTTCTTGGAGGCCTGCTCCAAGGATTATTTCTTCATTTCCCTATTTTCATGCTGCAACTCTGCTATGACAAAATGGGATTTCTTTAATTGTTCTTGCAGCTCAATGATAGGGTTTTCTTTGCCATTAGGGAAGTTTGTTTCTATAAAATCCTTTGGATCTTCATAAGGTTCTTGTGACGTGTGCATGGAAGGCATTCTTTTAGTTGTTGACTTAGTAATTGGTTTTCTAGGAGTTGTGACCTCTTCTGGGGAAAATTGGAGATTTTTCCCCTTGTTTTTAGCTTATTGGCTTACTGTAGGTTCTTTAGTTTCATTTTCTCTCTTTTTGACAAAACTCTCAGGGACATATG
Organism: Picea engelmannii; assembly: GCA_009831015.1. Taxonomy (NCBI): domain Eukaryota; kingdom Viridiplantae; phylum Streptophyta; class Pinopsida; order Pinales; family Pinaceae; genus Picea; species Picea engelmannii. The sequence continues at coordinate 19,166 of ML885551.1, forward strand.
TGGTGGTGTTTTCTACATATGAAGGTGTATCTCTCATGCTCTAAGGGTTGCTAAAAGAATCAATTGCTATCTATGATGATGATACAAAAGCTTCCCAATCCTTATTCCTCTTTCTAGGCTCTTCTAACACACACTACTTTATCAATGAAAAATGGAAGAGGATAGGTTCTCCTTGATCTTTCCTTACTTGTACTCTGTCATCCATCTTCCTTAGGCTTATGAAAAGGTAATAGGGTAGATTCAATGGTTTCCTACTAGTGAAGTGCATTAAGAGCCTGATATGATATTGGAAAACCCTAGTGAATCTCCCTTCAATTGTAAAAAACCTTTGAATTACCCTCAACAAATTACTATCATTCTCTAGTAGAATTTTTCTGGGTATGGTGGCTCCAAAATCAATGTTTCTAAATTCATGTTTCAAAAAATCATGATAGCAAGCTAGATCCAATTGCATACGTTTGAACCATTTCTCTCCACGAGCAAGGATCTCTGTTGCAACATCGATAGTGTCATCAAAGACCTGAAATTGCATGTTTCCCACATTATCCCCAATGCCATTAAAACTCGTTTCAAACTCATTTTCCACCTGCATGTTGTACCCCTGAAGCTTTTTACAAAACCTAATGCAACCCACTTGTTCAAAAGAAACCCTTATTGTTGGATTTGCATTCACTAGCGTTAGACCTTGAGGCTCAAGTCTAACAATATCACCATTGTTTGTGTTCCTCCTCTTACCTTCTAGAGCTTCCATGATGATGGTATGTGTCATTTTTCTTGTGGAAATGGAAAAGAAAGATTGTGCGCAAGGTAAAATGAAACACTTGTAGATGCACAACGAATGAGAAAAATTAGGTTTGATGTAGCAAGGGATATGTGTTTTAAGGAGAAGCTTGAGTTTTTTGTTCATAAGAAAGGTTTTCCTTTCAAAATTCAACCAAGAAACTTAAACAACAGTTGGAGGGTGCAAGAGTGAGGTAGGTGATGATGCACAACACTGTAAGTAACTTCCCCTGCAGCCCAGGTGCAACAAGATTGGATGGGAGATTTGCAGATTTGCAAAGAAGTAGAGAGGTATCCATGGGTTTTTGTTACAAGGAAGATGAAAAATTTGAATGCAAAAACCAAATTAAGTCACCACTCATACCTATAATATTGTGTTGTACTTCAAAACCCAATTGCACAACATTAGGAAGTTGTGCAACAACTTGTGTAATGCTCTAATTTGAATGATGATGCTACATGCCTCTAACAGATTTGAGCTCACGAGATTTTATGAACCATGACAAGACTGAGTTTAAATGATTTGGACTGAATTCATGATATTTCATTATGACTCTTTGGTGACATGAAAACCCCTATATTTTGACAACAGGACCACATGATTCATGACTCAAACTTTATTTTATGACCTTATCTAAACAATTTTATTAATCACAAACCCATTTACTCATGACCTAAGAGAAAAATGCCATTGTCTTTTGAGACCAAGGCATGAATTTTCCCTATCATATATTTTTAATTCAAACCCTAACAACCTATTTATAGGACACTAACATTGGCTCCAATGAGGATGGAATCCTCCCTGTGAGGTGCCAAAGAACAAGAAGACTAGTAGCCTAATCCATTGGGACCTTTATTGACTGACTAAACTTGACTCAAAACTGACTTGACTTTATACATATGATCATAAGAGCACTCTTGGTAATACCCAGGAAATCTTAGGGCCTTCTCTTCGGGCTTCAAATTCTGTTGAGTACTACCCAAATCTGCAATACTAAAGAAATGGATATTTACAATGAAGTGGAAAATCAAATTGCTTTAAGTAGAATAATGTTTGAGAAACCCACCATTGACAGGTCCTCCACTGATGTATTCTCCATTAATCTCTTGTAACAAAAATGCATTGCTCCCATGATATTTTACAACCTTGTATGGCCCCTTCCAGATATTTTCAAATTTAACATGTTTTCCCTTGTCTTCATTCCTTACATCCCATTTTAACACCAAATCATCAATCTGAAAATCATCATCCTTTGTTCTTCTTTCAAACACCTTCTTCATTTTGTCTTGGTATAATTCAACATTCTTGAAGACCTCTTCTCTCATCCGATGGACATGAATTGGTTGACTTATACTCCTCTGAGTGTTATTAGGATCAACATCTACCTCTTGCAATATATTCATGACTAGCAGCCCAAGTGAAGTGGGAAAAACTACCTCTGCACCATAAACAAGTTGGAATGGGGATGTGCCAATAGACTTCTTTGTACTTACCCTATCTGCCCAAAGTGCAAAAATTATCTTCCTGTGCCAAGATTTCTTATCCTCCTGTAGTAACTCTTTGATGATCCTCATCAAACTCTTGTTAGATGATTTTGTTAAGCCCTAATATTGGCTCATTACCACTTAATTGGGGCATATTAGATTAGTAATGTTATTTTATTTATGTCGGATTTAGGCCATTAGTTGTAATTTACATTAGTAATTTACATTAGTAATGTTATTTTATTTATGTCGGCTTTAGGCCATTAAACCTCCTAGTCTCCTATATATACCAAGGAGACATTTTCATTTTGAATCATCTTGTACTTGAACATTTAAGTGGGGTAAAAGGAGGTTTCCCC